>VYZR01061700.1:0-18773 GCA_013400675.1 Oxylabes madagascariensis
AAATTCCAACAACATGTTGAATTTTCTGGTGGCTGATTGCAGTGGAGATGAGGCCCCAAATGAAGAAATAGTGTTTTAAACCTCCTCGTGCAAAGATTTCTGCAGGTAGGATAATAATGGCACAAGCTCAACCAAGTACAAGGTTCTCTGAGGCAATTGAACTCCCACAGATAGCAGAGAACAAGGAAAGAAAACGAAGGGGGGAAAAAACCCAGCTGGGTTGGAGCAGACCTGACTCCTGGAAATCCTCCAGGCTTTGGAAATTGGTAGGCTTCTGGTTCTTGATGGCTCCCTCATGGAGCTTAACAAAGACTGGAATATAAAGATATGTTTATACCTTTTCTTTGGGAGTCATTTTGCCTCTGTTGTGGTCTACAGGACTGTGCCCTCAAGCCTAAAAATAGGAGTAATTGATGTAATCCTAAACCAAGGGAACACACCAGCTGAGTGCACAGATTATCAGCCTGTCCCCTCAGCACCTGCAGGCCAGGGAGGGACATGCAAAGAAGAATTCTTTTTGGAATGTTGTCCCCCTATCATCACAAGTGATGAAACAGCAGTGGGTGATGTGAGCGGGTGGTGGAAGGAAGGATTTGGGAACTCAGAGGTGCTTTAGGGATGGATTTCAAGAAGCTGATACTTTCTCTGGAGGCCAGCCCATAGCTCTGGGCTGCTGTGGAAGATCACCATCACCAATTGATGGAGGTGACTTCTCTGTCTGAATTTAAGGTGTCTTAAAAACCTCCTACTGCTGTTTTATTGTTAGAAGTATAGGCAATGAAGGCTCAGGCTGAAATTCCCTCTGAGTTACCAAATGAGAGACTGGGATCACATCCTTTCCAAGAGGTGTCCAGCTCTCAGGTGCATCTCCACATTATTCTGTCTCCTCATAGCCTCAATCTGCACCAGGAGAGATTCAGGTTGTACATCAGGAGGAATTTCTTCATGGAAAGGGTGGTCAGGCATTCNCAGGTTGGATGGGGCTTGGAGCAACTTGGGATAGTGGAAGGTGTCCTGGGAGCACAAAAATGAGCATCAGGAGTCCTCCTGGCTGCAAAGGGGCCACTTCTCTGTGCCTGGCCCATGCTCTGGCTCAGATGCAGGGCAGCACTGATCCTTCCAGCCACAAGGCTGGAGAGTTTAAAGCTCTTCTGGGGAGAGTCCTCATGCCCAGAGTAACTGTGTCTTCATTATGTCTGGTAGATGCTGCTGAAAAATTAATAACACACTTACGGGCCTTAGTTAAGGAGCCGGCTCTGGGCAGGGAGCAAATGTCCCTGCTGATGGGGCCTGGAAACCTGAAGAGCCAAGTGGTGCCTGCTATTTATTCCCTTTTATTTAGCATCCATATTTAATGCTTTGCCTCTTTCAATGGCTCTGTAAATACGAGCGAATTAATTGGGGAGTTACTGCAGTGCACATAATGAGGAGAGCCCTGCTAATTAGTCAGGGCGGGGTGTTGATGGAGCTCTGTTCAACAAGTGCTCCTGTTCATTTTTCCTTCCAGTCTAAGTTCTGGTTTCAACTGCGTTTCACTGATGGGGGAAATCCAAAATTCAGCAAAAATGCCTTTTGAAGGGTTTTTCTCAAAAAGGAAAAGCAAAACATCTGTGTTCTAGGAAGAGGAGTTACACTGATGTGTTTAATTTATGGATTTAGCTAATTTTAAACTTTCTTTTTTTTTTTTTTTTTTAGCCTTATTCTCTAGATAGCATTAAAACCATACCTGGCTGGGAATGTATCTCTAATTAATTGCTTTGCAGCAAATGAGAGCATCCAACAAATCCTCCATGCACATTTTAGATCTTAATCCAGTGGTAACCGTGTTGGACAGTGCATCACAGTGAGCAAGGTAATTCCACCCCTGTTACAATAAGGCTTATTTCATAGGAGAGATTATTGAATTTGGAATTTCTGGTCTCTCTGTTACTGTGAGGTGTATTTCTGTTTTGCATCCATGCTCAAGAGACAGTTTCCCAAGAGTCTTTCCCTGTTGTGTCGCTTCCCATTTCTCCACCCTATCCATCCTAAATCTCCCTTTTATATTAGTGGGAGCATGGTGGAGCAGGAAATGAATGCAGGAAGAAATTAGGTTGCTTTTGCTCCATTTTCATTAATTTCTGTCCAATAACTCCCTCCAGTCATACAAAAATGGACCGAAATCCTAGGAATTGTCAGAGATGGGGACTGAGTTACCAGGGTGGAAGAGAACTCCTCCAGGAAGGTCTGTGGAGTGTCTGTTCTTGATTCCCTTCAGGAAGAACTTTTCTCTGCAGTGGCTGAGCACTGGACCAGGCTGCTCAGAGAGGGTGTGGAGTCTCCAGATATTCCAGAACCATCTGGACACAATCCTGTGCCCTGTGCTCTGGAATGACCCTGCTGGAGCAGGGAGGTGGGACCAGATGACCCTACTGGTGCTCCCTTCCAACCTTTACCATCCTGTATCCCCTGGCTTTGCTCTTTCCTAGCTGAAAGGGCCATTTTCTGTGATTTTTCTGTATAGCCATCTAACATGGAGGGTGTTCACACCTTAAATCCCAGCTGTGAACCCAGAACAAGCAAATTTCTGGTCCCATTCTTCTCCTTCCTGCTTCATCTTCCCTCCGGCCATGCCAGCAGCAGGAATTCCTGTCTGACTCTGCCTTTTTTGCCCTGAAGACACCACCAACCTCCTTGCTGGGTGTTTTCCCACTGCGCACCTTCAGTGACCCCTGGGATGCTCCTTTTCCAGCTGTCATTCCAGTCCTTCCATCCCCTCTGGGGTGCTGCCTCATCTTGTTGCCTGCAGGGTGCTCTGTATCCTCTCGGGAATGCCATGGGGTTGAGTTCATCCTGGGCTCTGGGACGTTTCCACTCAGCCCCTGTGGAGGCTGGGGAGATGCTCTGCTGGAATGTGGGGAGATACTGTCCTGGAATGTGGGGAGATGATGTCCTGGAACCTGGGAAGATGCTCTTCTGGAGGCTGGGAAGATGCTCTGCTGGAATCTGGGGAGATGCTCTGCTGGAATCCGAGAAGATGCTCTGCTGGAATCCGAGAAGATCGTGTCCTGGAAGCTGGGGAGATGCTCTGCTGGAATTCGGGGAAATGTTTTGCTGGGCTCTAGGAAGATGCCGTCCTGGAATCTGGGAAGATGATGTCCAGCAGGCTGAGGAAATGCTCTGGCTGAGACAATCGTGGCCAGCACACATCAGCGGCTGCACGGCCGCCGCTTCATTCCGGATAATCCCCTGTGCCTTTAAACGCGATGCACATCAAAGCCAAGCAGAGCAGAGGAATTCCCTCTTCCCGCCTCCCAGCCCGCGCTCCCTCCTTCTTCGTTTAAATTTTCGGGACTGGAGAGCGGATTGCAGCTGGCACAGATTTGTAGCCGTCTCCATGACGACAGAGACGGGCAAGTTGTATGTGGAGCGTGTTCATTGTTAAGTTTCTAATTTCAGTGAGGTCGCTGGATGGTTTTTCTCTTTTTTTTTTTTTTTTTTTTTTTTTTTTTTTTTTTTTTTTTTTCTTCCCTGCAGCTCTGAGATACTCTGGAGAAGGAGGAGAGCTGTCGGTGCCCCTGCTTCTCCAGGCGTGCTCCTTGCTATCCTGGGAGCAAAATCACTGGGAACCAGCCCCCAGTTTTCAAAGCTTTCCTGTTTTTAACCCCTTATGCCCATCCCTCTGGGTATTCAGCTCACATGCACCTCAGCAATTCCCAATCTCCCTGAGTTCCCTGGGTGTTTTCTGGGATCTCTTGCTCTTGCTTTCAGCACTGCTGCACAGCCAGTGGGATGCTGTGCAAAGGTGAAGGGACGTGGTGTTGATGACCATTCACATGAACACCATAAAAGCCACCAAATTCTGTCCAAGGATGCAGCATTATCCATGTCTTGCCCGGAGAGGTGGGACACAGCCAGTGGTTTGGCAGAGTTGGTGGCATCACTGGTGTTCAAAACTTTTGGATCTTCCAGTTTGACTTGCTCCGTTAGGGAAGATTTAGATTGGATATTAGGAAAAATTTCTTCATGGAAGAGGTTGCCAAGCAGTGGAACAGGCTGCTCACGGAAGTGGTGGAGTCACCATCCCTGGAAGTGTTCAAAAAATTTGTGGATGTGGCACTTGAGGACACGGTGGTGGTGTGGGGTTGATGGCTGGACTTGTTGATCTTAAAGGTCTTTTCCAACCTTAACAATTCCATGATTCTCTGATTCTTTTCCCACCTTGAGAAGAAAAACACACCTGCACACAAACCTGGGGATTTTTAACAAACTTGGTTTAAAATGGAGTGGAATTTGATATTCCAGGTTAGGATCAGTGCTGCTTCCCCCCTTAAGTCATCCTTTGATAGGATGGGGGAGAGAGAAAACGTCCCTTATGCAGATGCTCTGGTGCTCAAGTGACTTTGTGGAGTGCAAGATCTCCCTCCCTCTTCCCAGAAGAAATGCTGGAATTCACACAGCCAAGAGGAAAACAGGATAGCTGATGGCAGAGCAGCTTGGGAAGGGAAGGCTCTGGGGAGACCTCAATACAGTACTTTATAAAGGGGGTTTATAAAAAAGAGGGAATTTTTACATTTTAGAGACTTTTTACATGGGCAGAGAGTGACAGGACAAGGGGGAATGGTTTTAAACTGAGAGGGGAGATTTCAGTGAGATTTTAGGAATAAATTCCACCCTTGTGAGGGTGGAGAGGCCCTGGCACAGGTTTCCCAGAGAAGCTGTGGCTGCCCCTGGATCCCTGGCAGTGTCCAAAGCCAGGTTGGATGGGGCTTGGATCAGCCTGGGATAGTGGGAGGTGTCCCTGCCCATGGCAGGGGGTGGGATGAGATGATCTTTAAGGTCCTTTCCAACCCAAACCGTTCCAGGATTTTAGGATATCAGGTTGCTGTGTCAAATTTTCCCTGTTTGGCCAAACTTCACGAACGAGGTCAGATCCTATCAAGAAGTGGCTGTGCTCAGGCTTTTCTCAGTGCCTTGCCTTTAAAACGACAAGAAAACCCCAAACCATTGGGATGTTTTTTCAAACAAACCCCACCTTGGTGGTGTCACGGATGTTTCTTTTCCTTGGCTGCAGATGGAAAGCAGGGGAAGATGGGACATTTGAACTGCAGTGCCCTGTGCTACTTCCAATGCCCGCTGTCAGCAGGTCATTTTGAGCCTGGCTGGAAGCCCCTGGGTGTGTTAATTGAATTAATCTCCTTCCTATAAAGCACTGAGCTCTTAAGGTCAATGTGCAGCGGAACACAGAGCCGTAATTGAGGTACTCGCTCACTCATGTGCACGCTGGAAGAAAGAGTGGTCTGATTGATTCCTCCAGGAAGGATCTGCCTGACATTTCAGGCCCAGATGGTTTGCCTGAGATGGTCTTCATGCTTCCTCACTCAGTTTCTGTCATCTGACTCGTTCCCTCCCCTTGTGGCTCCGTTGAAAATGTGGGTTTGAAAATGAAGATTCACAGCAGTTCCTCACTTCAGCTCTGTGTGGAGGGGTGGGTTTTGTGCAGACCAGCCTGCTCTGATCTACACAAGGAAGCAATTTATCCTCCTTTTTCAGTATTTGGCCGTTTTCCTTTGCCTCTGCACCTTTCAAACAGATAGAGAGTTGTTACCAGGACTTTTCTTAGTGGAAATGAAGAAGCAGTTGACCAGAAGACATAAAATCCCATCAGGGGAATGAGGAATAAAGCTTCTTGCTGATGCTCTGGCAGGGACTTTGCAGGATTTGAAAGACTTTGAGTAGATTAACCTGAACAGCAGCACTTGGATGTTCCAGCATATCATGATTCCTTCTGCTTTTGGAGAAAAAACGTTGGTTTTGGACAGGATGGGTGTGATTTCAGGAGAGGGAATGATGTCAGAAGAAGAGCAGGAAGGCTGTGAGCAACTGTCGGAAAACCGGCAGTGGGAAAGGGCTCCACTTGCTCCAAAGAGTGAGGAGGGATTGCTCAACCATTGCAGGAAAAACAAAAACACGCTCTGGACGTGGTTTCCAGGAGCTCTGGAAATGGCAGATCCCAAGGGATAACAGAGATCACCACACTCTTGTCTCTGGAGCAGCTCAGAGCTGAGGGTGGATAAAACCTGACTTTCCACCAGCAGAAAGCCACAAATCTCGTCCATTTTCTGCCAGTTTGTCCTTTTCTCCCTACTTGTAGGCTACAAAAAGGTCATTTTATAAGGACAAATCCAGTCCCCAGCCTTAGAGAAGGGCTGTTATTACTCAGAAAACAATAAAATCAAATAATGCCAGACTTTGCAGGAGTCCCCCTGTACAGAGAACTCGAGAGGATTTGCTGTCTCCCTGGGAAAGAAATTACAGGCTGGGAGTTAACTCTTCTGCTTGAGTCATTTTTCAGAGTTGGTTTTGGCTTTGCTGTGGAATATCCCGTCAGATTTTTTTTTTTGTTTGCCTACTGACATTTTAATAAAAAATATTTTATTTCATGCCTATAGTACTTAAAAATAATTGTGAGGGAAGGCAGAGGGATAGCTTTTCATCAAGTATCTCATTTTCCTAAGGATCTTTGCTTGGGAAATGTATTTTTTTTTCTGAGAAAACCCATGTGCTCCAGGAGCTCAGGATGAGCAGAGCTTCAGCAGGAGAGAGAAGCGGAAATGCAAAAGATTTTCACAAGTTCTGACTCACTCAGAACAAAGAGCAGGAGGTTCCAGCCCTGCTCCAAGTGGAATCACCAGCACATGCCCCATCCCAGGAGAAGCCAGGTGCTTTCCAGAAGCTGCTGCAGCTCTTTTTGCTCTTCTTGCAGGAGCTGGCACATGCTGTGCTGCAAAAAGCATTTGTATTACAGCTTAAATTGGAATTATTGATTAGAGATTGGAATTCTTGCACCAAGACCTAATTTACTGGGAATTCACATTAATGGGATTATTTCTGCTGCCCCCATAAGGCTTAGGTTGGCCTCTGGACGTGGCTTTGGGGCTGCCATGCCCTGCATGTAGAGAGGGGAGCAGAGAGATGTCAGAGAAGCCTGGCTGGCTCTGAGGTGGAGTTGGGCACATGGGCTTGGTGGACTCGCTGTGCCAAGGTGCAGGGGCTTGGCGTGGAAACAGCAGGAAACACAAAGAAAAACCCAGTGTGGACTGATCACAAGGTAGAAAATGTAGCCTGGAAGTGGAGCCAGGAGGGGGATCAGGAGTGTCTCTAGACCAGCTTGATCCCATCCAGCCTTGGAACCCTTGCTGGAACATGGTCCCTGTTTCTGGTGGCACAGCCAGGGTGAGTCCAGGCTGGACTGGGCAGAGGTCAGAGGCAAGTCCAGAGGAGGGGATTGGGCTAGATGATCTTTCAAGTTCCTTTCCCACCCAAAGTTTTCCATGACTCTGTGATCTATTTTGAAATCATCCCAAATTGATCAGCTGGGGCAATAATAGAAGGAGTTTGGGGCAGCAGCTGGAAGCATCCTGTGTCTTGGAGCCACCAGCAAGGAGACTTCTGTGCCTTGACCCTTGGGGTCGAAGTGTCCCTGTGTTGGATCATGGCAAGGAAACCTGGCACAGGTTGATGCCAAGGGTTGAACTTGGTGAACCCAGGGTTCAAATGGCTTTTTTAAAATCACACCCTGGGATGGCCAAAGCCTCACCAGAACAGCTGCCACCTCCTTGGCCGTGCTGGGTTAACAGCTGGACTCGGTCTTGGAGGATTTTTCCAGCCTAAACAATTCTATAATTCTATACCAACCCATATAATAATTTCTTTTCCGGATTCTCCTCCCGAGGCAGGTCCCCCACTCCCTGCCAACAGAGCCATTCCCTATTCCCTGTCCCCAGGCACCACATCCTCACTTCTTTTAAATCCCTCCAGGGGTGCTAATTCCACCACTGCCCTGGGCAGCTGTGCCAGTGTTGACAAACTTTTCTGTGAAGAAATTATTCCAAATATCCAACATACACCCCCCTGGTTCAACCTGAGGCTGTTTCCTCTTGCTCTGTCACTTGTTACTTGGGAAGAAGGACCAACACCCAAAATGAAACATCAAAAAAATTATCTCTTCCAGTCCCTTGGCTTATAACCCTCCCTCTGTCACAGCTGGATTGGAGGAAAACACAGGAATTTTCAGCAGGTTTTGAGGTAGCTTGGATGGGGGTGATCCATCCCATCGCTTAGGAGTCCATGGGTTTGCAATGCTCACAGGGCAATGACCTCTGCTTTAGAAACACCTCCCTGCCTGACTTCCTGGCTGTCTTTGGGGATGCTTCCCACCTGCTTTAGCATTTCCAACACGTTAGGGTTGAGAGCACTTCCCTGCCAGGAAAAGATCACGTGCAGAAAGCACCCGACGCCTTCCTGCACGGGCTGTTTGCCTGTCCCTGAGCTCCTTGCAGCGGCTGTTGTTGCAAGTTTGGATTCCCAACATTTTGCCAGGATGCACTGGAGCTTTTCTAGCCCTTCCACTCGGAATTAAGGGAATTTGATTGTGCAATTTCCATGTTGCCCTCTGTGTGTTCACCTAACATGGGGCAGGCACATGCTCCCAGCTCTTGGAAACATCCCCTGAAACCACAGCCTGTGAGGGGGTGGTGCTGGAGGCTGAAATTTGATTTGGGAGGAGAAGATGCTGTCTGGCTTCTGCACAAGGAAATCCAACCCTTTCCAACCTGAGGATTAGATCAAGCCCTTGCCAGTCCGCTAAATGCACTAAGTGATAATTTGGTGGGTTTTTTCATCTGCTTCACGCGCCTAAAATAGGATCCCTCCTCTGGCTATCCTTGGGAAGCCTTCAAGGAGGTTAAAAATACAAATGTGAAAGCTGTTATGATGAATGTCCCCTCAGGACTGACTCGGAGCCGTTCAGATGTGTTGAGGAGCCAGGGCACAGGAGCAAAGCTGGAGCGCTCACACAGGGGAAGCTCTCATTGCAGAGCCACAGAGGATGTGAACAAGAAGTTGTGTGATGAAGGACACACAGAAATCACGGAATTACAGAATGGTTTGGTTGAAAGGAACCTTAAAGCCCATCTCATTCCACCCCCTGCCATGGGTTCTGCTGGGAGCCTGGTAGAACAAGCAGTGGATCATCCGTGCACAGCGTTATTTAGTGGGAAGGAACACATCAAACTCAAAACACATGAAGTTGAACCAGGCTAGCTTGAAGAGTTCCCAGGCACTCTCAGGGGATTAGGAGGAGCCTAAGATCTAGAGATTGGATGTTAGAGCAAACAAATCTTCAGTGAAAGGGTGCTCAGGCATTGGGAAGTGATGGAGTCACCATCTCTTGGAAGTGTTCAAAAACACTTGCATGTGGCACTTGGGAACAAGATCTAGTGGTGAATGTGGTGGTGCTGAAGGAATGGNAAGATCTAGTGGTGAATGTGTTGGTGCTGAAGGAATGGTTTGACTCCATGATCTTGGAGGTCTTTTTCAACCTAAACAATTCTGTGATTCTGTGATATCTGGGATCAGCTGCCTCTGAGTTTTTGAGTCAAAAATAACCACTTTAAGTACCCTCAGCCAAGCCCAAAGAGGGGGTTTCAGAAGGACATCCACCTTCATTTGAACACAGCAGAAAACAAGGCTTTTTCCATGTTCCTGGGTAAATTGTGCCAATGACTAATTCTCTGTGTGAGAAATATGTATCCTTCAAATTTTTATGAATTGATGAAGTTTTTGATTTCTGGACAGTGGTTGTTGTTCCCCCTGGGTTCACTCAGAAACCTCTGCTCACCCTCCTCTTCCAGGCAGGCTGGCATGGATTCAGACTTCCAGGAAAACATGATGTGATCCTTGGGGTTGTCCTGTGAAGGGCCAGGAGTGGGACTTGATGATCCTTGAGCATTCCTTCCCCTGTATGATTTTATTTTATAAAGCCAAATCCTCACAAAACCTCTAAATCTCTTGGCATTAAGGACATTAATATCATCATTTTGGAAAGACCTCAAGCAAATTTATCCCTGGGCAGATAAATTAACTCTTTTTCCCCATCACATTTGTATGGGATTTAATAATTTAATTCCTTCAGGAATGTGTTTGTGGTGCAAGTTGAACTTGGGTGAAGCCTGGTTTAATGTAAAGGTTCCTACTGTTAAAAGTGTTGGAAGAAAAATCTTTTTTACAGCATTGTAGATGATAAATAGCTGGGTGGTCAAGGCTGAGACTCCAGCCTGGTTTTAACTGGGTTTGGCAACAGGAGAAGGAGGAATGTTCCAGGTAACAAGTGATAGAGCAAGAGGAAATGCCCTCAGGTTGTGCTATGAGAAATTTAAGCTGGATATTGGGAACAATTTCTTCACCAAAAGGGCAGTCGGGCATTGGAACAGACTGCCCAGGGCAGTGCTGGAGTCACCAGGTCTGGAAGTTTCCAAATGTGTGGATATGGCAGCTGGGGACGTGGTTTAGTGGTGAACATGGTAGTGCTGGTTGATGGTTGGACTCAATGGTCTCCGAGGTCTTTTGCAGCCTTAATGATTCCATGACTGGCTCAAATGGAAAGCCACATTTCGGATCTCTGCCCTCTTCTGTTTCGTGCCTCTGGGACAATTAGAGTTTGCAGTGGACAGGCAGAGACTTGGTCTCCTCCTGCACCAACATCCAGGAGCAGCCTGACAGAGCCAGGGTTTCAGGTACCCTCCAGCTCTGCCACAGATCCAGGCCAGGGGCCTGCAAGATGGGGACAAGCTTTTTATCAGAGCCTGTAGTGATAGGACAAGGGGTGGTGGTTTTAAACTAACAGAGGGTCAATTTATATTAAATATAAAGACGATTTTTTTTTATCATGAGGGTAATAAAACACCGGCACAGGTTGCCCAGAGAATCTGCAGATGTGCCATCCCTGGAAACATTCAAGGCCAGGTTGGACAGGGCTTGGAGCAACCAGGAATAGTGGAAGGTGTCCCTGCCCATGGCATAGGGGTGGAATGAAATGATCTGTAAGGTCTCTTCCAACCCAAACCATTGTAGGATCTTCTGATTCCCCCTATTTTGTAATACCTGTGTCTGTCATTTCTTTGGGGATTGGGATGACTCAAAGTGGGAACAAACCCTGCCCACACGTGGCTACTTTCACCTTCAGCATCTTGCAGGATGCAAGAGTGCCTGTTGGGCTGATTTTTTCTGGGAAACTGCGGGCAGAGGGAGGATGTATCCAGGTGGGGAGGGTCTGTCTGTACCAGAAGATTTAACCCCAGACTTGGAGTCAGGAGCAGAGTTATCCACAATGCTACATTTTAAGGTCCTGCACTGTTTGGCCTGGCCGTGCTGCCCAGGTGATGGGTCCTGGCAGGGACAAACTGTGTGTGAAAGTCCAGAGCTCCCCAGTGCCACATCAAACAAACCAGCCAGGGCAAGGGCAGGAGGCTGAATCCACCTCTGGGATCATTCCTGCCACTAAATCCACACCATGATCCCCAACACCCCTCTCCCAGACAATATCTGGGCGTGCCTGAGGGTTTAGCAGGGATGTTTTCCAGCAGGCTCCGTGCCAGCCTGCTTTGGAGGACGGGAGAGTTTGTCCATATGGATGTGAGCTGTGCCATGCTGCTTTGCCCTCGGAGAACTGGCCCTGACCCATTTTATTTCCTAGCAGGGATGTGGGACGCGTGGCCTGGAGGCGCTGGATTTGTCAGGCTCTGCAAGCAGAGCTGCCCTTTGCCAGGTGTCTGGGAGTTTTAGGGGCTGTTAATGGGAGAATTAAACCCCTGGGAAACCCATGATGTAACCCAACATCCAGTGTTTTCTGTGCATCCAAGCAGAAATAGCCCCAGATCCAAAGCATCTGCAGTCAAAACACAGGAGAAACTGAGGCACAGGACTTGTCTGACCTTCTAGGACCCCACAGGATCCAGATGCTGGATCCATACCCTGGAAATCATCACCAGAGAGGTGCTGTTTGGATGTGGGTGACTGGTTTGGGCAGTGCAAATCAAGGCAAAAGCACTGTCAGGAACCAGGGTGCTGCAAAAATGTGCTGGGACTCAGAAGGGCTCGTCCGATCCGAGATCATCTCGATCTCAGGCACAGAATGGGATTGTTGGGGTTGTCCTGTGCAGGGCCAAGAGCTGGGCACGATGATCTTTGTGGGTCCCTTCCAACTCAGGATATTTCTATGGTTCTATGATCCTGTCAGTTCTTCATGGAACTCATTGCTGAAAAAGGGGAGTAGACTCTGGAGGTTTACATAACTGGAAAACTCATTAGAATAAAGGAAATTTGGGAAAAAAAAAAACCAACAAACTATTCATCTCTGTAGGTGGAATCATAGAATTATTTAGGTTGAAACAACCTTTAAAATCATTGAGTCCAACCATCCCCCTGCACTGTCAAGGCCACCACTAACCCATGTCCCCAAGTGCCACATTCACAGGACTTTTAATCCCTTCAGGAATGGAGACTCCACCACTTCCCTGGGCAGCTGTTCTAGGGCTTGACAACCCTTTCAATTAAGAAATTTTCCCTAACATGTAATCTAAACCTCCCCTGGTGCATCTTGAGGCCATTTGCCCTCATCCTGTCCCTGTTCTCTGGGAGCAGAGCCCGATCCTCCCGGCTGTCCCCTCCTGTCAGGGAGCTGTGCAGAGCCAGAAGGGCCCCCCTGAGCCTCCTTTTCCCCAGCCTGAGCCCCTTTCCCAGCTCCCTCAGCCGCTCCTGGTGCTCCAGCCCCTTCCCCAGCTCCATTCCCTTCTCTGCTAGCCCCAAACATGGAGACTGCTGGAGACTGGGAGAGCTGTAGGAAATTCTCATCTTACCCAGTTCTCATCCTTTCCTTGGGAATCTGCTATTGACCACTGTTGGAGCAGAAAATGGACGGGTCTGACCCAGCAGAGCAGTTTGTGATATCTTACAGGATCTGATCCAACTTTGATTCAAGGGAGTTTGGGTTAATGACCCCAGTTGGGACATTGTAGCCCTGATTTCATGCCTGAGATGTTTTGGTTTCTGGAAATTCTTTTCCCAGGAGACTTTCTGTAAACAAGAGAAATGTTTTTGTAACTGTACCTATGTTTATCCATTCTTTCTCACAGGAGAGGTTTCTTGATAAACATCTGTTTTATCCAATGTAATTAAAGAAGTTTACCTTTGTTTCACCAATCAAATTAGTCTGTGTAAAATAGTATAAAAGAGAGTCACATCTCAAAAATAGAGTCATTTTTATAGCCTTCTGATCGAGAGTCTATGTCGTTGTTTGGGGAACAACAGTGATAGGACATCTCAGGGATATTTGAATTGTGGGATAGCTCAGCAACTTCTAGTGCACATAGTCTGAGCAGGGCCCTGGGAGGAGAAGTGTTTGGGCTCCAAGGGACTTAAATATCCCAGAGAAAACATCTCATCTGCTGTGTGACTTCAGAGATGTGCTGGAAACTCCACCTGGCCACCAAGGTGATGTGTTCCATCCCCCAGGACACACCCACAGAGATGCAACCTTCACCACAGGGAGCCTGGCTCGCACCTAATGTGCTGCATAAAAAATTAAAAAAAAAAAAAATAATAACTCCTTTCTCCAGACTTTCCAGCTTTCTGTGTTAACCAGAATGGCTCTTTTAAGTGGAGGATGGATTCCCTGGATGCTCCCAGGATNAAAAAAAAAAATAATAACTCCTTTCTCCAGACTTTCCAGCTTTCTGTGTTAACCAGAATGGCTCTTTTAAGTGGAGGATGGATTCCCTGGATGCTCCCAGGATGTATTTGGTGCTCATCTGCATGAAGGGGATGAGCAGAGCTTTGCTGCTCCAAGTGACGTTGATTTTAATGCAAAATGGCACAAAGTGGAGGAGGAGTTCACCAGCTTTCCAGAAAAGCTTCACCTGGTGGTAGCAGAGGCAGGAACTGACCTTGAAGGAAACTCAGCTCAGATTTGGGACATCTGTGAGCCACTGGAAAGGCTGCTTGGCATAATGGGAATGGTTTGCAGCAGGGTTTGCACCTGGAAGCACAACTGGATGGGGCTGGTTCAGTGGCTGAACAACCCTCTGAGAGGCAGCTGCTGCTGAGCAAAATGAGTCCCTGGACTACCATTTCCACTGATTTCTTCCTGCAGGGAGTGAGGCTGTGGAGCTTCACTCCAGCAGGAGGCATTGGGCTTTTTTTTGTGCGTATCTCTGTGAGAAGACGAAGCACAGGATCCTCTCCCCACTCTGAGTGGAGGCTGCTGTCACTTTTGTGAGCTTTTGTTCCTTCAGTCCTGCTCCCCTGCCCTGCACCAGCCTCACAGCTGCCCAAATTATCTGAACCCTCCCATGTGCCACATGACAGGGATAAACCGGCACAGGGATGTTTTCTTCCTGTCTCCATCAATCCAGAAGCGTGGCTCCCTCCACCCATCAAAGGAGCATTTTTATTCCCTTGCTCCACGTCACTCCTGAACTGCTCCCAGCCAGAAACTCTCTGCTTGAAGCAGTGTTTGATTTAACTAGAGGCAACTTAACACCCTAGTCATCAGTCAGTTCCTGACACTATCAAGGCCTGGAAGATAAAGGAGCGAATTAAAAGGGAAGAGAATAAAAAAAAAAAGAGAGAGAGAATAAAAATAATAATAATAAAAAAAATTCCTGTCATCTAAGATCTGATTTCCTGTTAAATGTTTTCATCTTTAGAGTGAGCATTAACAGCTGATCAGCAGTGTCTGTTCTGCTGCCTTGCTGGTGACGTGAAGTTGCTCAGAGGGACAGGGAATACCAGCTCCTGCAGGAGATGAAGGGCTGGCAGCTGCCTGGATCTGCCTCTCATGCAGCCTTGCCAACTGACCACAGGCTGCAGGAGAGGTCTGGCTGCCTCTCTGGTGCTGCTGGATCTTAAAAATTGCTGTGTCTGCATGGGGGATTTCTTCCTTGGGCTCCTCAGTGAGAGAAAACTACTGGATAGGGCAGCATAAGGGGGGAAAGGCTGGCAGGGCTTTCCTCAGGAGGGCTTCTGGTGGGAATGTTTGTCAGGGAGAAGATCCCTGGCACATGGCCGGGATTTTACACGGCCTGGAATGGTCAGCGGCTGCAGACAGGTCAGCCAGGACTCCTGAGGAGTTTGCCAGAGCTTTCTGTAGGCAGGAGTTGGGATGGAGCTGTGCCATCTGCCTTAACATTTCTAAGTGTCCCCACCACTATTTTTATAGTCCCACTTGGACACCTGCTCGTGCCTGAGCTGGAATACAAGCCAGACTTTCCATGCCCTGGATGTAAAGAAAAGCAAATTGAGTGACCTTGGAGGGGCAGTTTTGATTTACAACAGTTGTGGTTGCCTTGGGCACCAAGGTCAGGGCCACTCGTTGATCCACAATTGTGGAAATGCTTGGATTGAAGAGGAAACAACCTCCAGTTGTGCCAGGGGAGGTTTAGATGGGATACTGGGAAAAAATTCTTCGCTTAAGGGGTGGTTAGGCACTCATACAGGCTGCTCGAGGCAGTGGTGGAGTCTCCATCCCTGGAGGGATTTAAAAGCTGTGTGGATGTGGCACTTGGGGACATAGATCAGTGGTGGCCTTGGCAGTGCTGGGGGAATGGTTGGACTCAGAGTTCTCAGAGGTCTTTTCCAGCTTTACCAATCCTGTGATTCCATGATCTCATTCCCACGTGTTGCCACGTGCCCAGCAGTGGCCAGGCTGGAAGCAATCAGGGGAATCCCTGTAAAGGTTCCTTGAGTGATGTCTGGCATCTAAAACTTCCTTCTCCTGGGACTCTTTGGCTAGGTTGGATGAGTTTGCAACACAGCAAACACCTGGCTTCTGATTTTATGGAATCCCAGAAACTGGATTTGGGGGAGTTGAGTGCAGTTAAGTCTTAAGGCAACTCTACCTGCAAGATTCCCTGTTTTTTAAGTCCTGTCTTGTGAATTCCATAATCAGAGAATGCTGTTTCTTCCAGTTGACTTCAGGACGTCGTTGCTGGGTTATCCCAAAATTCCTGTTGCCCCCAAATCCTTTTTAAGGTGGAATGGGATGGTGAGGTGGCCCCTGGAGACCTAACTCAGGTTCTCTGAAGGGCATCACCTGAGACATGGCTGTGTCAGAAGCTCAGGGGCCCTGGTTTCTGGAACAGAGGCAGCCTCAGCTGGGAGTGCAGATTCTCAAAATGCAGCTGGATTCTCCTGCACCTGCTTTCCCAAGGATGGTGGAAATGCGAGCAGGAATCAGTTAGCAACACATCTTTAAAGCTTTGTTTGCATCATTAGGCACTTATGAGCACCGACCTGACATCTGAGGGGTCAGGATGCTTCATTATCCCTGCTGGGATTAAATACACCTCTGGAAAAGTGTTTGGTGGCTTTTTGTTTCACATCTCTGTGTAAGATGGATGTGACATGCCAGGCAATGTTGTCTGATGGGCATTGAGGCTCTTCTGGAGGAAGGATATAGCACTGTCCAAAGTGGAAAGAAGGGAAAAGGAGTAGGAGTAGGGTGGCTTATAAAAAAAGATGAAGAGGGACTTTTTGCACTGGCAGATTGTGACAGGACAACAGGGATCTGTTTCAAACTAAAAGAGAACAGATTTAGAGATTTAGAGATTTAGATTTAGAGATCTCAGGAAGGAATTCTTCCCTGTGAAGGTGGGGAGGCCCTGGCACAGGTTTCCCAGAGAAGCTGTGGCTGTGTCTGGATCCCTGGAAGTGTCCAAGGCCAGGCTGGATGGGGCTTGGAGCAACCTGGGATAGTGGAAAGTGTTCACAGGGGGTGGAATGGGATGGTGTTTCAAGTCCCTTCCAATCCAAACCATTCTGGGATTCTATGACATCATCCTTGGCAAACAATAAAACCAAAGCTGGAGCTGGATGTTTATGGGGCTTTTTTTGAGATAAACCTCCTATTCAGGAAAGCTTGGGATCCCTCTAGCAATGGCAGCTGGCTCAGGGGTGCGCCCACTGTACAGCTCCTTGCAGGCACTGTTTTCTCCTGCCTTGTGACTCTCAGTACTTCCTTGTTGGGAACACATTTTGGGTTCATCCCTCTCCTACCACACGTTTTCACCCAGACCCAGCCTGCTCCCTAATAAACCCAGCGTGTTGGCAGCCAATCGCCTGATCCTGCTGAAGAAGTGCCTCTGTTTCTCCTCACACGGGCAACTTGATTTGTAAACAGACACTTAAGTGGGTGTTTTTAGCGGTATAGCAGATGGTCAATACAGCTGCCTCCTCTCCCTACTCTGCATTCCCTCCCCTCCTCTACAGTTACACTTCCTTGCCATTTTTCTCTATAATGTGGATTCAGCTAAAAAAAAAAAAAAATTAGGAAAAAAAGAGATTACAAGAGGGAGAAAATTGCTCAGTGAATTTCAAGAGGGAAAAAAAAATGGATGGCAACCTCAAACATAACCTTAAAAGCACTGTGAGAGCTACCCACACATCCTCACTTCGCTTGACTTTTCCCTGCTTGAGTAGCTCTGGATCTCAATGGGACTGCTCGTGTGGGAAGAGCACAACGCTGGGATCCACTTCCCTCACGCACAGGAACCCGTGACTAATGCTACAACTAAAGTGTTCATTTTCCTCCCTGCTTGATAGAGTCAGGCTCTGGTGCTGAGGGAAGTGTTTCCCTGAATTTTGCAGCTTGGAGTTGATGTCGGGATGGGGGATGGTGTGGATCTCTCTCCAAGGGTTTGCTGGCGATAGCCCAGAAGCGGGGTCAGGGTGTCTGCAGATGTTTTGGCCTTTGCTGCTGCATTTCTGCCTCGTGTTAGACTCATGTTTTCCAAATTCACCTCTCTGTCTTCTGTGGGATCAATGATCAGTCCCAGGTGGGGGGTGGGATTGATGCCTTGGGAAGGCTGACCTGGAACAGAGACTGGACAGAGCTAGAGAATAAAGTAGAGATTTATTAAAAGGCCTTTAAGGGTACACCTTGGGTGGTGCAAGAGCCTGGCCAGGGCTACACCCAAGGTGGACCCAAAATGGTCACAAAATGGATGACCGGTCACGAGGTCTCACAATTTTATAAGTTTTGGTTCATTTGCATATTGGGGTTAATTGTCCAATTATAGCTTCAGGTTATGAAGTCCCATCCTTCTTGTTTTCTCTCTTCAGTCCACTGTTATTTTTGCTTTTGGGCCTGAAAACTTTAACAGTTGTTCTTGGTCTCCAGCAGGAAAAGGATTTGTTTTGTCTCCCTACTCTGTGAAGAGAGCTCACTAACATTTAATATGAGGCTCAGAACTACACACCTAGGCAGCACAGAACCTGAAAAACATGAAAGCTAAAACTTAAAGCATCAGGATTGAGCCCCTTCCCTCCGAGGCACCGCCCCCCAGACCAACATCTCTCTCTTCAGAAGGCTCTTCTTAAACTCCGTAAATTTTCCCTTTGCTTGCTTTCAAGCTGTCATTTCTGCTTCTCCTCCCAGCACGGGCCCATTGCGTGGTTGACACCTCCAGGAATCAGCTCTTAACCTTTACAGACACATTAAAGCACTGGAGTGAGACTAATCCAGCACTAGTCTGGGGGCTGCACTGCCTTAAGCCACTGCTGCAGCTTTGAAAGCAAACCAGCCATCACCTCTCTCTTACAAGAGGCTTGGCCGGGGATCAAAGTCCAGGTGGGGTCGTATTGAAGAGTCTTTTTGTCTGTGACAGGTTGTCACTCCCTGCAGTTCATCCCTAAGACCTGGAGATGCAATCAGTGGACACAGGAGGGAAGTGTCCAGCCTGCCCCAGCCTGGCTCCTCCAATGTGCTTTCTGAGAGAGGATTGTGGCTCAGTTCTTATCCCCACGGCTTAAAATATTCTGGGGTTGGCTGTCAGGTCTCCTGGCCTGACACTTGAAACCCATTGAGGGTTTCCTGCCTCTTCAGCAGCCTTTTCCAGGCAGATTGCACCGAGGCACGAGTTACTCCCTGCCCAAGGCAGTGGTGGATTCCCCATCCC
>VYZR01061702.1:2340-20757 GCA_013400675.1 Oxylabes madagascariensis
ACAACAGGAATGGATGTAAGGCTTTATCGGGTTTGCAGTCAGGACCCATCATGACCTCCTTAGACCTGCCAGTTTTACCTTTCCTACCCTAAGGATCATGGAAAGTGCTGCTAGTCCTGTTTATTAGATGATTGTGAGGTACCTCAAGTTACACAAGAAGATCCTGACAAATAGGTAGCTGAACATAGCTCAAGTTCTACCTGAGTGGTTTAATCTTCTCCCAAGTCCATCTGTAACTCCTGGTGTGAAAGGAGTGGAGTTCTCCATGCCAAAGGGTGGTGGGAGGTGGGTGATCTGAGAACAAAGGGGATACTCATGTGAGTTTCTTTTGAACTCTTTGCTTAGGTGCCACCNCTGTGTGTGATTTGCCAGGATCGCAATTCTCTCCGCCAGACTGTTGTCCGGCTGGAGCTGGAAGATGAGTGGCAGTTCCGACTGCGGGACGAGTTCCAGACTGCCAATGCCAAAGAGGACAGACCACTTTTCTTCCTGACTGGACGACACATTTAATTGAAAAAAGACACATTTCCTGAATGACACAAGACACTAATTGCCACCATCTCGTGAAATTACTTTTGGGCGGCTCTGCTTTCTGAACAGAAACAGGACTGTTTTCTGTTGTTTATTAGAATGATATCTAATCAGACAGTTTAAGATCACATTTACAAACATTGAAGTGACTTTTCTAGTTTAATGTTCTGATGGAAGTCATCCCTAATTCCTGACAGAGACACAGAGGCTTACATGGTGGAAAGCATTTCATATCAGAAGAGAGGTCAATGAGTGCACTTCTTCTGTGACAAAGAAGACCACATGCAAGTTCATAAAGAAAAGGGTTAGGAAACTTTTTGCACATTCCAGAAACAGGAAATGTAAATTTAGGGGCAGGTTCTGGTTTACAAGACTTATTTATCAAACAGTTGACATAGGGCAACAGGAGTCGGTACAGTTTTGTAGTGTACTGCTTCTGATTGATCCAGGTAGGCTTTTTATATGATGATTTGTAAAGAATATTTCTTTAATAGTAGGAGCTCAGTTGAAGCTTTAATTTTTGGAATAACTGCCACACTGGATAGTTTTACCATGCAGGACTGTTGGAGTAGAAGCCTAATTATATGTCTGGTTTTATTAGCATATGGAAGAGAGTTAACAAGGTAGAGATGGTAAAATGAGATCTAAACATATAAACCTGAAACTGATATTAACTTGAATAACTGAAGAGATCAAATAGTGAGACTGACCTGCAAGTGATTTATTTCTAGAACAGTGATGTTTTGTGACTGAATTGTAGACTGGCTGTAGACTTCAAGCTGAGGCAAGAGCACTCAGGAAAGCAGATGAGATGGTTTTAAAACACTCCCAATACACTTTCTGGGGATATATTCTTGCCAAGGTGCTTCAAAGGAGTGAGAAAATGGAGATTACATTACTGAGAAATTCAGGTGAAAATATAAAAACATGTTCTAGAACAGCACCGGGCATTGTGATATTTCGTATGCTCTAAATGTTAAATCAGTGGTCACTGTCTTTGTCTTGGTGTTTGGCAATGCTGTCTAAGCTGCAAGCTTCCCGTTAATCTTTGTAGAATCAGTGTTAACATCAGTCAGCCAAGGTGTAGGGAGGATGAGTAGAGACATTGTCGGAGGATATCCAGTATTTGGGCAGGCCTTTCTTGCTGGATACACCAATGGGGGGGATCATTGACTTTATACAGATGAAATGCCATTGGGTGGCTGAGTCTGTTACAGTACTGGCCTTGAAATGCAGGCATCAGTATGACTATGCCAAAGAGCTAATTTAGGTTAATTTACAGAGAAAATGTAAGTTCTGTAAGCTGTGAATTCTGTAAGAGACGTGGATTGCTATCTACAAGGAAACCGCTATCAGTGTGCTTCTATATTTCATTGTCTGTGTTTCAGAGTGAGAATTCACTTTAAGTTTTGTGAAGGAAGGTGAGCATTGTCCTATGTAAATAATATTACTGTTCAGTTTTCACCAGTTGATTAGTTAATTTAAACTTTTTTTAAGGAAGTGTGACATTTATGCCTAATCCATCCTTTATAAATAAAATTCATGCTGCATGGACATCTCTCTTGGTGATGTACTGGACCAATAACTACACACACTTTTGTGGTGGAAAAGAACAAAGGAAAAGCACAGGCTGAAAAGAGTTAAAATAATTAAGGAATGACCTGAACTGATGAAGAGAAAATACAGTACTGCTTAATGGCCTACAACATAACACAGCCTCAAAGGTATAAGAGTTTTTGCAAAAACTCAGATTGAAAGACAGTAAGTTTAAATTTCCTTTCCTGTACAAATATTTAAACAACTTATACCAAGTGTCCATTAACTTTTTTCTGATTTAGGTCTGAGCTTTCTTTGTCAGTCTTTAGACATCCATTTTCTCCAAGAAACTAAAAAAGTCCTGAAGTACAAAATAATTATATAAAAAAAAAAATAAAAACAAATCACATCCTTTCTTAACATTCTCTTTTGCCACAAAGTTTCCAAAACTTTGACAAAATCCAGCTGATAGTCACCTGAAGCCTGCATACACCTGAGCATTGTTTCATGTTACGCTTTTTCTCCATGAGTTACCTACACACTGCATCCTGTGTACAGGATAGGAGTGCCAGGGCCTGGCCTCAGCAGACCTGTGTCCATTGTGTGACCAAGGGCAATCCTTCTCCATCATGGACTGTATTTTTGAGCAATTGTATGTGATGGATTTGCATGCACAGCCCATTGTCTTGGAGAGCACATCCTGTAATAAGACCAGATATCCCCTTACTCTGACCAAAATGCAGGTACCTCCTGTCATGCTGTGAGAGCATCTATGCACCCACATGTAGGAAAACATGGCATTTTGCTCACAGGGGGCCAAAAAATGATGGTGGATGACTCGGGGAGAGGCAGCCTCTAGAGCTTCATCCAAAAGTTTCTTCCTCCCTGACCTAGCTAAGCCCTCCTAAAGTGTAAGCATTCATGGAGAGAGCAATGTAGGTTTTGTGTCCAACTGGGAATCTGAGAAAATAAAGTAATACAGATAAATAATAATGATAAATTAAAGCAAATCTTTTTGGGGGAACAGGCATGCTGTGCTGCAACCCTTGGTGCTATAGTTCTTTACCAAATGTGCATGTGTAGGGCTGGGAACCCAGGTCCCAGCTCCACACTTCTCGTCTTTCGTGAGAAGGAATCACTGGCTTTCAGTCCCAGTGACCTTTGTAAGAAAACTTGGCCCGTGGCCTTTATGCACATAAATCTTTCAAGTATTTCCTTTCTGGTTTTGGATGTGGCAAGAAAGCAGAACTCTGCATCCCACCGATTCACTTGATAATGGGATAGCAAACAAACTTTTTATAGCCTCTGCCTTCTTCTCTAGCACCTTCCATGCTTTCTGACTTAGTAATCCGCTATTATCACCTGCAGATGGTGTTATTACCATGTTCTGAATTGTCTGTCAGAGAGGGAAGTAGTTTATGATTCAGCTTCTGCAAAAGACAGAGTCCAAATATAGAGAAGGTTATTGGAAAGGTGACATTATTTTCCTTCTTACCATCCTCTCTTCTCTATTAAAGAGCTCTTCACAAGCACTTAAGCACTGATATCTGGTATCTAATCACTAGAGGATGGAAGGGATTTCATCTGTTCCTAGCAAGTGCCTCCTGTTGTGGTGGTAGGGAATGTAGAAGTCTCAGCTCCCGCTCTGCATCTAAAGGCAGTTGCTAAATATTGCTTGTGAGGACGTTGCTTTTCAAAGGCTGTATTTGTGCCACACTGTGGTGAAAGGTGTTACTCACACAAAAAAGAGGTACAACAAACCCAAAGGATGGATCAAGGGACTGCTCTACGGGGTAGAAATTGAAGAGTGAAATGGAAGCTATGAACGGATACAGCACCATGGAAGAAGCTGGGGGGCAAGCAGAGCTCCTGGCTGCAGTAGTAAATGTTTCCAGGGGCACAAGGACCCTGGGCAGTGACTGTGTGCAGTGTGAAAGTATCTGGATTCCATGGAAATTGGAATTCATGTGGGTGTCATGAGCCCCCAGCTCAACAGGACCCAGCCATCTGACACAGGCTGCTGGTCTGGCCTGGCTGTGAGGCTGAGTGAGGACTGCGAGACATCCCTCCCTCTTAGGGTCCATCCCCCAGCCACAACCACAGTGCCTGTGCCAGAAATGACTGTGCCAGGGCTGTTTCTCAGGGTGGGAAAGCATTCAATTATCACAAAGCCCAACCTCTGCTTGCATCCCCCTGCCATGTGTGGCTTGCCCGGAGAGCACAGCCCTGCACACTGCAGGGCACCCACAGCCTCTCACCACACCACACACACAACAACCAGCTGCCATGCTGCCTTTTCACCTTTCTACCTTCCCTCCCACATCATCCCCTGAGCAACCAGTCTTAATAATTCATCAGATACCACTGAAATAATGTGGATATACTGGTGTGAAAAAAAAATCCACATTCTTCCCTTTTCCCTACTACCTTAAGGGTACAGCTCCTCAATGAAAAGTAAAACTAGTCCCATACGTTCTCTCCCTGGTGATTCTCTTCTGTCCCTTATCCTTGCTCCAGTCTACATCTGAATAAATACTCAGTGGTTCTGGTAGTTTGCAAATACTTTTATAACATCTCCAGTTCTGTTTGGAGAGCTCCCAAAACAACCATTGATGACTGTGGAGGACACAACTCCAGCAGTTTTGGGGCAATAGTCCACATGTGACATTGTTCACCGCTGACATATTATCTAGCTAAGAAGTGATGAGGTGTCAGATATAACAGTGAGACTCTTGTGCTGAGAGAAAAAGGTATTGGGAATCAACTGCCATGATTTTAAGAAAGATCTGATAAAGCAGCTTCATACATAAATGTGGTTTTGATTCAAATCCTCAAGGAAACGGAAAGTTTTGATTTGGATTTACATAGGAATATAAACAGAAGATAATTTCTCCACACTTGTTACATGACCAATGTGTTGAATATGCACCTAAACACTGAACATGCTACTGAGTATTATTCTGTCAATGTGAGCTGTTGTGCTGTGGAAATTGGTGACTGGCATCATTAACAATAATTAAATAATATTCTTTATACTTAGAGAAAACAGGACTGACAGGAAAGTGGGTTTTTATTTGTTGCTACCTATCAGAACAATCAACAGCTTGGAGAACAGATATTGGCTCAGAGGTTATTGCAGTAATCATGGGGTTGATTCTGCATCATAAGATACACTTTCATATACGGGCTTTTGCAAACACACAGAACCTTTTATATTGATGGTGTGATTTCTCTCTACTAGACTTTAAATTATTCTTGTAAATACTGTTTAATTATCAACTATAAATCTCAAAGTTCTCTCCCAGACAAGATGGCACCTGTGGTGGGGCAGGCTGGCAGCCCAGGGTACCCCTCTTAAGTCCCCCACTAGAACCATGTTTGGTCTGAATTTGTAGCGTCTTGAACTTTACCTCTGCAGAAGATGCAAAACAGGAGAGTTATGACTCAGCATCTCTGACAGGTAGATTTTCTTTTCAGCATTCTAAATATAGCTTTCTTAATATACATGGTGCTATAAATTTCCATAGGGGTTTATGAGACAAAAGCCTTTACAGAAAGAAAACAGAGCAGATCCGTAAGATTTGTCCATGGAAACTACTGTAATGTGAAAAGCAACTATTTTAGGAGAGTGATTCTGATCCAGTACAGTAGAGTTGTGATTGTATTTAAAAATACCTTAAATTAATCTTTAAGTTGCAAAATTATTCTATTAAAAATGACCGTTATCAGTTCAGCAAAATGAAGTTCACATAGAGGCTACCATGAGCTAATCTTTCTATATTTAAATATTCTGGAGTGATTACAATTTATTTCCTTCTCATGATACAGCACTTGCAAATGCTATTTATAAAAAGCAACTGGCTCCTCTTTAACCTGTGTCATGTAGTGAAATCACAGGACACTGTTTAAAACTGGCATGAAAACTTCTGTTTATAGCAAAATTATCCAGTGGAACTTGTTGCTAGAGGATGTCACAGAGGCTATGGGTTGAAGAGGAATCTAAAAACTGATATGAAACCTACATGAACTGTGAGTCTGAGAACATTTTCTGTGAATTTTGCGTCAGGTACTATTCCACATTTGGTTTTGTTGAAAACACCAACTGGGGTAGTAGCAACAAAGTTGTGAAGTTCTGTGAGTGCAAAAATGGGAAGGGAGTGAGGGAAAAGCAGCTGCTGAGGTTGAGAACACTGGTGGAAGAAGACAAAGGAACTGTGGCCTGGCTGTGTGGGTGTGGCAGCAAGAAGGTGGGATGGGGAGCAGGTAGTGGGGATGAGAACCTTGGGAAAAGTCTGGGAAACATTGTCATAATTCATGAAAATTATGAAGAAAGGTCCTTTTACATCTAGTTATTATTCCATTTATGGGTTTCTTGATCAGAAGTGTTTGGTGATGGTCATCCTTGGACATGGATACCGGATACATTGAGTTAGGAACAGCAGCCACTGGATACATCTGTGCTGCCCAGGAGAAATGCCCACACTTGTTAGTGCTTCCTGGTGAAAGCAGAAAGTGCCTGAAATCAGATGGTACAGAAAATGACAAAGGCTTCAGGAATGCAGTGTGCTGGGAAAGATGCACACCCACCTCGTGAAGAATTTGATAAATAAACATTATGCGGCATGTTACAATGATTTAAATGCTATTTCTGATAGAATGTTATACTTACCCATCACAGCTTGAAAGAAAATTTTTCAGAAATGGGTGAAACAGTGGAAAATTACTCCAACAAACAGTGGTTCCTATCTTTTAAATTTGGTGAATAGACCTTTCAGCAGGGGCAGGAATGCCATTGAAATTCATTAGGCGTGGCATTTCCCTGTTTATCTGAAATGAGAAGAATTGTATTGAATTTCCTTCCCCAAAATTGTTCCAGAAAGCAAATGTGATTTGTCAGATAGCTAATAAATGGGTTTCTGTGCTTACAGTCTTAACATTTGGTGTACCACGGAAACGAGTAACTTGAGCATCTTGGTAACTTAAGTGCTGTGTTATTTTCTCTTGGAAGAGTTCCTCTACAACTCGAGGGTGACTTGGCTATTGGGCCATTTCAGATTCAGAGTTTCTAATGCGAAGTGCAAAAGAGTCTAAGTAAGCATCATTTTTTCTGATGATTAGATCTCTTCCAGGTGTCTTCCACATCAGTGTCCTGTGATCCTAAGGCACCCATCAGGTGGAAAGTCAGTCAGTCCATCAGGGACTGGCTGCGGTGGGCCAGAGCGCCAGGGTTTCAGGAGCAGGAGCAGGTCAGGGCCAGCAGCAGGAGGCTGTGTGACAGTGTTGGAGGGATGCTGACGGTGATGAGCAGAATCCCACAGCCCAGTGAGCAGCTGGAGTGAGCTCAGAGTGGGCTGCCTGCATCTANTTTTTTCTGATGATTAGATCTCTTCCAGGTGTCTTCCACATCAGTGTCCTGTGATCCTAAGGCACCCATCAGGTGGAAAGTCAGTCCATCAAGGACTGGCTGCGGTGGGCCAGAGCGCCAGGGTTTCAGGAGCAGGAGCAGGTCAGGGCCAGCAGCAGGAGGCTGTGTGACAGTGTTGGAGGGATGCTGACGGTGATGAGCAGAATCCCACAGCCCAGTGAGCAGCTGGAGTGAGCTCAGAGTGGGCTGCCTGCATCTAATGCTTGTCCTGTGACACAAACTGGCGCTTCCTTTGCCATGTCAGGCATTCAGAGGGGTTTGGCAGCTGTGGTAGTTTTGGTTGATACACAGAAATAACACTCATTCTCAATACTCCCAAAGCTTAAAGGCAACTCCATGCAGCAGTGAATTTAACTCTCAGCTGGAATGCCACAGCTCTTTTTGAGAGCCCAGAATAAATTGTTTTAGGGAAGTATTTCAGAATTTAAGCAGCCCTGGATGTATTTTGGGATAAAAAGAGTGACAGAGGCAAGCACAGCTGATGCTGATGTTGCTGTTGAAAACAACACACTGTCCAGCCATGGCCTGAGATAGCCTAATCCTCCAGCTGACAATGCCTGGTGGGCTGCCAGCTGTCACAGAGGGCTGTCACTTTCTAGTCCTCTCTGTCTTTACATGCTGCCTACTTAGTGACGCTCACAGTGGTGAGAGACCACATGCTGGCAACAGTCTATTTCTCTACTCTATGCCTTATTTCCAGAGTTTTTCCATCGATTATTTTCCTACTCACTGAATTTGGATATAGCCTAGGGTTAAATAAGAAGCATAGCTGGGCATATTTGTTCATTTGATAACTGTTATCAGCTCATAGTTAATGCTAAGACTCTTCCTGCAGCGGGGTGCTATAAATAACCCCTTTCATTACATAACAGTGGAAAGATTTAGAAGGCTTTGCCCAAAGTCAGATACATAACAGAAGGGTTCAGGGGTTTTGATAGCAACTTTATTTCACCAGCTTCTGCAGCCTGGCTGCCTTATAAGCAGGGGGATAATAAATAACACAATCCAAGCCACAGGCTGTGAATGTGAAAGTGCATCATAGCTGTGAGCTGGTGGTCAGTTTGAACACAAAACCTCAGGCTGTGTCTTGGTGGCAAGGCTGCCATTCCTGCCAGCTGCCAGAAGTGACTTCAAGATGCTGGACCCAGCTGTCCCCTCAGACCGAGCCAGAACTCTCAAAAGATTCAGGACAAGTTTATCTGATAAATAATGTGCGATCTGTGTGGATCTGTGTGGATTCTATATACTTGTACCAAACCAGGTACAAGCAGAAGACCAAAAGGAACAAATGGAAAAGAAAATGATCCTTTTTCAAATATTATTGCACAGAGGAACAGGAAAGCTGTGTTGCCTTCTTACTCATACAGTTACGGTTGTGCAGTTGTGCAGTTGTGCAGAAAGGCAGGATTAGAATCTGGCATTAAGAACCTGTCTTGAAAAAAAAATTAAACTATTACAATCCATACAAAATACACTTAATGATGGTAATAAAATGTTGGCAGTAAAAATTCCTTGTATTCTGTTCCTGGAATTTATAACTCAGTAAACTATCTGACCGTAAAATCTTATATGAAAGTTAGGGTACCAACTGGAAGCGAATTTGTGTTTTTCAGGCTCTAATTCTTCACTGAACCTTTTGATTGAACTAGAGTACTTGAGGAGTCAGTTGCAAGGAACGTGTGCTCTGGTTTACCGAGCTCAGGTTTCTTGCTTTGACTCTGCTTCCAAGAACTTCGGCAGGTAAAATTAGCAAGAACATGATCACTGCGAAATTATATTCTCTGGAGCTTTGTTGTCTACAGCTAAAATCTGAAGGCAGTGTTCTTGTATATGGCAGAAACCAGCCGTGGCTTTAGTGGTGTATGTGAAGAAGAGGGAAAAACTACCAGCTCAGGATGTCGTCTGAGGAGGAAGATCATCCAGAGACCCCCATTGGCTCCCCTTGGTCTTGGGTAAGAGACCGTGCCCTAAGGTGGCATAAATAACACTTAAAGGTTTAGAAAAAAGTAACAAGCTGTGCTGTGTGACCATCAATAGTACTGAATATCAGCAGCATTTTTAGTCTCCTGTTGAAGTCTGTGTTTCGTTGATGGTTTGGTTGTCTCTTCTAGTTCAGCCTGTGGACTTTAAAAAAAAAAGAACTGAATGGGGAAAACCTTCTTTTGCTCCTCCCGTGTGTGTCAGGTTCTACAAGAAAATTTGACTGATTGTATATTGTCTGCTTTGCTATCTTACTGGTTGTGCAAAGCTACACTGTTGAAAGGTAGCTTTTAGGTATAATGGAGGGAAAAGGATGTAAAGAACAGTGTTAACGTTTGCTCTGGAGGTCTGCATTAATAAAAAAGCCAGTGAAATACAGAAATGTCCTGCCATTTTTTCTCAGTAAGACTGAAGCTGCCTTAATGAAATACAATCTGCACTGATGCCCCACTAATAGTGGCTGCATGGTCCTGTGTTTTAAGGTCTGGGCTGATGCCTAATGCTGCTGGAGAGGATGTGGGTCAGTACAGGTTTCTTGCAGAAAGACAGAGGATGAATTCCCTCTGAAAGGACTTGGGGTTGAAATAGGAACAGCTCTACTGAATTACCTGGCAATTCACTAAGTTTCAGGAAAACTTAGGATGGGATAGAGCCAAGGCTTTCAATTACATTTTAAAATGCATTAAAGTGGTTAAAAAGTGGTTAAAAACAATTATATGCTTTGGAATTAATATTTATGGTTTCATATGTGGTTGTCACATCTTTTTATGACACACACATCTATGATTTTTCAGGGAATGACAATATTTGCAATGGTTTCTAAATGTAGTCAGGCATGAATGTGTGTGATATGTTAAGAACTAATATGTCCTGCAGGTACCCAAGGAATTATCTGAGAATTCTGCATTTTGAAGGTAGAATGCATAGAATAAATCAGTTTAGCTGATGATAGGAACATGGATTTAAAGTAGTATCATCTTTGGAGGAACATGCAGGGAGTGTGAAAATGAGCACCAGTTGTTCTCACTATCAGGACACAGGTTTCCTGGTATTTGTGTGTTGGTAGATGTCTGGTTTTGACAGATAGGAAGATAGTTTATAGGCGTTGATTTCTAAATTAAAAATAGGTGGCAAATTTGTATTTCCACTGAAAATTTCCTACAGACTGAGCAGAATGGAGGCTGGGTGGGGAGAGATGGGATTTACTAATTCACTGCTTGTTGGAGCACTAAGGAACATCAAGACTATATTCAACAGAAACCAAACTGAGAAGGAACAAAGAATTCAGGGATTTTATTTTTTTCTTTATACTTCAAATGTCATTGAACTCCTGGCTTTCGCCTTTATTAAAAATGAAGATATCCTACACAACATTTTAACTATTGCATTTCTATGATGTGCACTTTAGCTTTAGTTTCCTTCTAAAAATTTCTGCCACATATAAGTCTCTTAAATTGCCAAGGAAAGTCATGGATCCCACTGCTCCTTTGAACAATATGTTTTGCAGTGAATGTATAAGTTTCATTACAAGTCAAATAAACAGTGTTTTTGAGCATATAAAGAATATCAGATTTCTGAAAGAAATAGATATGCTAAATATAACTTAAAACTGTTGCTATTGGCCTTTAGGAGCTGCTGACTATGGGCTTCTGCTGGGAACACCAGAAGAACCAGAAAAGAAGAACCACTTATTTCTACAGACTTACTGAAGTGGTTCTAACTATCACTATGTTGTAGAGTACAGGGAAAATTTTGGTCCTTGGAGATGATGACAGAATACATATATTTGAGAATATTAAAAGGTCATCACAGAGAGCTCCTCCATAAAAAGATTCCCTAGGTATGCAAATGAAAACATATGAGCCACGGGCTTTGAAATGCAGCATGTGATTAAAAAAATTACATGCTTCCAGAAGCAAAAATTTGTTTTTGTAAGCATTTAGACTTCAAACTTCCTCTGATTTATCATGATGTTGCAAGAGGACCAAACAAATATGATGTCATAGAGACATTTGCTTTCTGTAGGGTTATGAATGAGATTGTACACTTATATCCTTTCCAGAGGACGAAAAAATAAAAAATAACAAATAAATTAAGCATCACTGAGAGAAGGTGATATAAAATGTGGGGATGATGGTCAAAACTGGGCCTATCAAAACATAGCGGACATCAAAGAGAACTGTGCAAATTCCTGCATCAAATACAAACTGTCCTATACTGCACTAGGCAAAATTCAGGTTTCATTTGCTAGTGTTTCAAATGGTTAGGTAGCTGTGCTCTAGGATCTCTGCTTGAAACCTTTATGTTCAGAAGAATTTCCACAGTTTTCACTTTTACCACAAGGAGCATTTGTAAAAATACTCCCTGAGCCACTCGCACTGGGTACTGAAATTAAACAGGCACACTTGAAAATTGTAACCTCCATTTTCCTCCTCCACAAATAACTTTTAAGTTCATTTAACCTGAATCTTTTGTTGCGTTTTGAGATCCTTTGGGAGAAGCCTCCCAGAAATGCAACTCCTTGCTGCATTGCCATCTGCCACCAGTGCTGCTGCTGCAGTTGATGCTGCTGTGAGAGAGGGACCGGTTGGCTCCTCAGAGCAAGTTTCCATCATTCTCTTCCCAGTCCCAGGCCAAGCCACAAAGCACTGCCATTCCTCTGGGGCTGCAGGCAGTCCAGGGTTTGTTTACCAGATTCCAGTGGGGGTAGTGTCATAAATGAAATAGCCAATTTTTAATTTTAATGATTTATTATGCAATTAATAAAAATTCAATGAGCCACGAAAGTGAATTTGGGCAGCACCAAGCCTGGGAGTTGGCGCGGGGTGAGCTACCAGAAACATGCGCTAGGCATAGACCCTGATAGTCCACCAACACAGGGAGTTTTGGGTACAATTTTATACTGGTACAAGGAGGGGGTAGTTATAACAGGTGTTTTGGGTTTTAATGTTTCTCTTTACAAATTCATAGTCTGGGGAGCACATGGGGTTTTGGAAAAGTCTTTCTTGGGGTGGAAGCTGATCACATCTTTGGGATGGTGGGGTCCAGGTGTCTTTTGTCCATGGGATCTGCATTCTCGGAAGTCCGCCTTTCGTTCGTGAATATCAAAAAGATGATGCTTTAGATTTCCAGGAAAGTCCTCCTTTCTCTGTGTTGGGGAGACAACTTCATCGCTGATGGGCAGGCGTTGGCTTCGGGGATGTCTTTCTTTCTTAGTTCAGGGAGATGCCTCCATCACTGAGGGGCAGGAGTTGTCTCTGGAGATTGTTGAAATTTGCATATTTATGTACGATGCTGTCGGTGAACAAAGCTTTTTCTGCTTGGTTAACTTACTTTCAATTGCAAAAAGCTTTTGGGAAAACGAGTGTCCCTGCTTTCTCCTTTTCCCTAATATGAATCCCTATATTCTATATACTACAACTAACACGAATTATCCCATAATATTTACAACAGGTAGTAATTCAAGACGCACCAATTTCTTTGGAAATGTAAGACTCACGTATGTTTCTCGCTGTGAAACTCTCCTGGGTAAGTCAGCCTGAGCAGGGAGGGCCCGGGCTGCTCTCACCACACCAAAGCTGTGCCGGCTCAGGGCAGCCAGAGGCAGAGGCCATTTGCACCTTCCAGCAAGGACACCCACAGCTGCTTTGTCAGCAGGGCTATTCCCATCTGCCCATGTAGATGCCAATGCTCCTGGCTCTGGGACTGCTCCATCCCAAGCACCTTTGCCGGGGAAGGATCTGTCCCACGGGGCCTGATTCCTCCCTGCTGTCCAACCTGTGGTTGATCTGTACTGCGCTGCGGGCACAGGGATCAACTATTGCCCCAGGCACAAGGGCCACAGAGTCAGGTCTCCTTCTGTTTGTTTTGGTGGCCTTTTTGCAGCCATCTCCTGAGGAGACTTTTCGGGGGCAGGAGCATCTTTCCCCCACAGTGGCCTTACCCTGCCGTGCCCAGCAGGTCGGCAGCAGCAGCCAGGGGAGCAGGTGCTGCCTCATTGCAGCTCCTTGCTCCCATTTTGGAGGGCTGACCCTTCAGAGTATTTTTGCAAGGGTAAATAAGTCTCAGCGGTATTCACTGCAGATCTGCTTTCCTCCAGCATCAAGCACGTGTGCTGCCTTCCCACCCGCTGGAAAACAAACAGTAAGTTGAACCCAGACCCTTCTCTGTGTTCGCTCTTCGGGGAGCTGACTGCAGACCAAGTCCTTTTGCATTTTATTTAGGGCAGGTTGCGGGAGGTCAGCAATCATTCTGTATCTGGAGATCATGCCTCAGAGAGCGTGCCCTGTCTTAATATAGATCTGAAAGTTCAGCTGGGTCCACGGGGACGAACGGCTTGTGAGGGCCATGAGTGGCTGTCAGCTGCTTCATCCCCCAGCTCCTGTCACCTCCACTGCCTTTGCACCATAATCTTAATTTGCATGATGAGTAATGCTCTAATAACACTTATTTATCTTATGGTGCCATAAATGCAAGCACAGTGTCAACCTTTCTGACTCTCCTACTCTTTGAAGTGGTCTGTGACAGCTCAGTCTCACGGAGCAGGAGTTTGCACCTTGTCAAGGCCACAGTCCAAGGACTGATCAGCCCAAGGCTGAGCTTCAGCAGCTGAGCAGCTAAACAAAACCTACTGAGGTCTAGGCTGCAAGTGTAAAACATTCCGAGAAGTGGAGCAGATAAGAAAACCCAATCCAAACAGACAGAAAGCACAAACGTATCTCGAAGAACCTGAACTGTCTTAAAACCTGAGGTTATTGAAAGCAGTGACACATATTTGTTTCCTGCTACCGGCTTTTAGATGTCTGCATTTAAAAACTTATCAAGCTGTTACCAGTCATGGCAAAGGTTAAAACTCTTTTCAATTTAAACCCCCTGTCTCTGGGAGGTAAGAAAAAGCTTCCTGAAAAGCAGCATAACTCTGACTCTTGCACTCTATCTTCCCAAAGAGCTTCTGTTCCAAATCAATGAGCAGATAAGGGCTGGGCTGTCATCAACTGAGCATTTCCCACTGACATCACCCAGGGAGCTATGAGGCCATGGATGCTATAACAGGGAGTGGACAAAAAGGGACCATGGTTTTGGCACCTCAGAATGTGTCCCCTCTGTTTTTAATGCACACAAGCTGGGGAGATCATTGAAAAGCCTGGAGATCTAAATGGTCCAGAAAATACAGAACTGNAATGTGTCCCCTCTGTTTTTAATGCACACAAGCTGGGGAGATCATTGAAAAGCCTGCATGGTCCAGAAAATACAGAACTGCCTCCTACTTTGCTTGAAATAATATATTTGGGATGGGGAAATAAGTTAAGGAAATGGGATGAAGTCAGCTCGAGGATCTCATTGCTTTTACAGAGTCAGAAATAATTTAGAAATTGCAAATGGAGCTGCATATGGTGAAGGCTAGAGACAGGCGTGAGAGTGAGCATGGGGGCAGAAAGCAAAGCCGTGCTTGTCTGTGGAGCAAAGGAGCAATGAGAAGAGAAGGAAATGTTTTACTCAAAGCCTCGTGCATGGCCATCCTGTCAGGGCACACTGCCTCACACTGCCCCACGCTCCCAGTTCAGATGCACTGTGTGTTAGAACAGGTAAATGCCACCTGGGACTGCAGTTCTTGAAATGAGGAATGGAAGTGACCCCAAGACCATATTCAGAATCAATTTTCTCTCTTTTGGTACTAGTAGCCACACTCATAGGTAAATTTGCCACTAATTTTATGAGAATTAAACCAGTATAATACAATATATATTAATGCAGAGAGAAAAATAAGTTCCCAAAACTGTTTCCCCTTTAATCTATGATCTGTATTGCTCCAAATGGAGCTGGTAGTTTCTGCTGAAACTTCACCACCATGCCTGAGTTCCTTACACCTGTGCTACTCCCTGCTGGTGAACGCTGACAGCAAAGGAGAGCCTTCACTCAGCTTTGCATAGCCTCTTTGTGTTCTGTCTTGCAGGGATGAATTTTGTGGGCTTCAGTGTGAGTTTTGTGCAGGTTCAGCTTCCCGTGACCCTACCATTGAGCTCAGGGGCAGGAGGCAAAAGCCTGTTTATCCCTCAGTAGTACTATTTAGAAGTTACAGCTCTTTAAATCTTCAACAAGTACCAAACTGTGATTTTTATCTTCACAGTCCCTCAGGAAGTTCATCATCAAAACCACAGATCACAGCACAAAAAGGCAATCATTTACTCAAATACAGCAGATTCTATATTACAGGCACTGTTACCAGGCAATGGAGACATGCCTGCTCACAATAAATTCTTCATCCTCCATACAGAAAAGCCAAGAAGTAAATACCTGATGGAGGCATTTATGTGTTTTGCATTTTTTCTTGCCCTCTTTTCCTTTTTTCCCTTCTGTCTTCTGAATTTCACAAAAGCCTTGGTCTGATCTTGGTAGTAATGCCGGTTTTGTGGCTTTGCAGAAAAATGCTCTGCTATAATGGATGAGCAAATTGCACTTTGCCCATCAGAAATGGGGACAAGGAATTGCATGGCTGCTCCCAAGCAAGGGAGGCCAGGAAGCAGCCCTCTTTCATGAAGGCCTAAGTCAACATGGAAAAAACTGCAAAAGGACAGACTGAACACTGGCAGCTGGTCTAATAAATCTTTTTTTTATTCAGGCAACCTCTCCTCCTAAAGTGAATTGTATTAATCATCTAAGGAAGACTGCTAAGAGGAGTAAGTTTGCAGGATTAGTCTAGAAATGAATCCAGTAACAGAGAATTGCTTCTTTTCTTTGCTGCTTCTTTACACCTCCAGTAAACTTGGAGCCTTTCCTTCAGGAACTTGGAGCCTTTGAATCAAGCAGGAGATATCTGATCCATGGATCAGGTGAATAGTTTTAGCATACTCTTTTAAATGCAGAGCTAGCAATGTGTCTGCATAGCAACACAGATGAAAAATACTTTTTCATTCTAATCCAATCTATAGTTGTTTCAATTCATTGATTCATTAATGTTACATGATCCAGGACAAAACAGTCACATTGCAAAAATCTGTAATAAGGAAAAAAAAAATTAATGAGATGTTTCATAAAGGTTATTTGCCAGAATTTCCTGAAGCTCTTCTGGGCTACAAATTATCTTAGAATGAAATAAATATTTTCCAACGAATTTTCATGAACAAGTGGCAAGCCCCAGTTCTGCTCTCTCCTGCTTTTGCAGAAGTTGTATTGCTGCCAAAAGGCTTTTAAAGTGAGGGATTTTTAAATCAAAAGTGCCCTCCAGTGGTCCCACATATTATTTTTGGCTGACACCTGAAATTTATCTTCCCCTTCTTAGAAATGAGGCCATATGATATTTAACAGCTTGTAGCAAGTGAAACCAATTAAATTGGATGCACCCTTTAAAAAAAGATCAGTTAATCTGGATGTATTCTTATATTGAGATATTTTGTATACCTGCTAACCAGTTTGAAAGTTTTTAATTTATCCACTTTTAATTTTTTTCATCTCAGGAGTGTTTTTCCTGCACTGTGCTGGGGTATTCTCTCTGCTCACCCTCTGCACGTGGTACAGCTTTGACTCTTAACACCATCCATATTGCAACCTGCAATACGTGACCTTATAAAAGCGAACAATATATCATCAGAAAACTCCAGGGTAATTTTTACTTACACAAGCAATTAGAAATTCAGCTTAGCTTTGCTAATAAAATCATTAATTTTCCTTTAAAATCTGGAAATTATGATGGATTACCCTACCTTTTTCTAAGTATCTTAGGATCCCGTGGACTCATTATTTCTTGGATATTTTAAGGCAGAGAAGGATCAGGGAGAGGTATAAATGGAGGCTTTGTGGGATTTCCATCTCAGTAACTATCCCTGAGAAATCTCTAGAGTTCAAGGATTTTCTTTCATTATAGTTTTCTGAGCTCCTCCACTTTGCCAGTTTTGCTTAGAGGTTTTTATGAGTCCAAAGCATCTGAGGGGCAGCGTTCCTTCAGAGGGACACTTTGGAAATTCAATGGAAATATACTCTTTAATAATTAAATAATATGCAATAAATATTTTATTTGAAAGCTCTTTTGAAAAACAACAGTTTCCTTAATATATTTTAGCCTTATTAAAAAAAAAAAAGAACAAAAAAACCAGATTAAACCTGTAGGAGAGTTTTCCCAATGGGTATTTAAATGCCCTTCATCTTTATTTCCTTAGCTAAATTGGATTCACTGTATGAATCCTGGTGCTTTTGTGAGGTCAGTGGAAATGCAAGTCATTGCAAGTGAGCTAACTTAAAGCAGTTACAGACATGGCCTTTGATAAAAAACATTTGGGTGCTCCTAAATCCCTTCTCCTGGAAATTTAATGTTGTCTGTGCAATATAGGCCAAAACTTGAATACAAGTCAAGGAAGACTTGACTTTCAGCTAAGACTGAGAAATGAGCTGTGGCTCTTGCCCTGGTCAGCACAGTGCTGGCCTGAGGCAGGATGACAAAGCTATTTTCCCTCACGCTGCTGGATGAGTTTCAATAACCCTCTGCAACTTTCTCAGCTGCTCCATCTGTTGAAAGCAGATTATGTTAATAACACCTCTTGCAATGTATTGTGACATCCATCAGGCTGTGCTGTATGTGAGCAGGGTAATGCAGACAATAAACAGAGTACAAACACAACAAAACTTTTTTCCTTTTCTATGTGAAAAGTAACATTAAGTGAAAGGAATTGAAATAAAAGAAGACATTAGCCCTATTTTTCATCAAATTCCTCTCCTGCTTCCCTCCAGTAGCTGTAGTAAACTTGTAAAGGACAAGGCCATGAAGATAGGCACAGATCACAGCAACACCTGTGTATATAACCCATGCTAGAAAGTTTATGTTTTCCTCAAAATTAATACACTTTCTCACCTTTTTTTTTTCCCCTAGGATAGCAGATTGTGGATAGTCAGGCCCTAATGGTATAACTGAGAACAAGAAGTTTCCTTGAACTCTTATTGATTTGACTTATCCA
>VYZR01061702.1:43859-54568 GCA_013400675.1 Oxylabes madagascariensis
CTAGGATTTTCAGACAATTTTGATTAACTTTATCTATAACAATGTATTTTTAAGAACAAAAGAGCTGACAACAATAAGATTGTCAGCTTTTACAGCAACCAAGACTGAAAAGATTATTTGCTTAAGCAAAGTATGTTTTTAAACATTGTCATTGTTCCATTTAGCTCAAATTTTGCCTGATAAAAATGTATCACAAGAATTCAATGTAGGATTGTACTTTGAATTCAAAACAAGCACAGTCCTTGGCTCAAACTGTAATCACTAAAATCTCCAATAACGGAATTAAAAGGAAAACACTTCTAAGACAGATTATCCTAAACCAGAATCTCACCTCTCCCCCTGATTCACCCGATACAGAGCCTTGAGGTTAAAAATCAGAGAGATCTGAAATCTGTGCTGACAGATTAAGGTGTCTTCAAGTCTGGCACAGAAGAAGGAATGAGAGGAAAGATCTTAGGGCCAGAGCTCCTTTGTGCCTTGCTGTTACAGAAAGCCCTGAGAAGGGAAAGCAGGAGTCGTTTGGGTGGAGTAATGGGACCCACACCTGCTGCAGAGGCTGAATTGGGAAAAGTACCTTTTTAAATGTTACACACACTTGTTAAAAAAAACAATAAACAATAACTGCTCTAACCTGGTTATATTCTGTCACTTCAAATATTCAGGAAAATTGAGCATTAGTGAGAGAGGAAAACACTAAGTAGTAAGGGGTTGCATTTTCTCACTTTTTTTTACAAGAAAAGTAATAAACCTTTCTTTACTTTGGATGAGGGGATGAAGATGTGAACTTTTGGGCAGTACCTGCTGAAGCCTCTCCCATCAGTTCACCAGTGAGGGAGACAATAGCCACAGTCTGCCTCTCCTGACAGGCTGCTCACAATCCTCCATCTGCCTCCTTCTCGAGGGGAGATTAAAACCCTTGTCATCCAGTTTATATGACAGTCAGAACTAAATGCAGTACCTGGGAGAGTACAGAATTCTCTCACTTCAAAGCCAAGCAAACCTGCTTCTTGTAATGCCAAGTCAGGGACAGAGTGCCCCTGCATTCCCCAGGAGCCACACGCAGCACAGCCCTCCCTCTACCCTGGTCTGCACAGAAGTGAAGAATTTTTCTGCTGAGAGAAGCACCACATATTGCTACTTGTATTATCAAACACATTTTAGATACTTCATTCTCTCCGTGGAGTTACAGAATGAACTTCAAGCTGACCTATATTAGCGCTTAATTCTTAGTCCACAAGAAGAAAAAGCTTTACACACAATGTCTATTAATCATCTTATTATCTTAAGTGCAGCTGTTATAACTTTGCTACCTACAGTTTGCCTGGTAAGGTGGAAACAACACAGTGAACTAATGAAGATATTCAGTTTTACAATCCCCAAGCAATAACTTTCAGAACCTATTTGCAAGGATAGTTTGATATTGGAAGGCACTCTGATCTGGAAATTTCAGACATAAGGCTGAGAGAAAAGCAACAAACTTCTCAACAGAAGGAGTTGGCTTCCAAAAATCTTTTTCCTCTTTGGGATTAAGATTGCCATTTTAGTTTCCAAGCATTGCAGGTACTGTGAAGAAAAGATTATACCCTGGGAAACAGACCAGCTTTGTTTGAAGTTCTCAAAGCATGCTTTTATCATTACGATTTGGGATGGCAAGATTAACGATATGAACTCCGAGCCTTCTTCGGAGGGCATATAGCAAAACTTTATAAGAAACACACCCTTTTTATACAACACATCGGTACAAGAAATATGATTGGTTCCTTAGAGCCTACACCTTTTTGTAAACATCTTTGCCAGTAAACAAGTTGGAAAACCACCAGATGTCAGGAATGGGATGTCTACAAGGATTGTTTGGGTTCTTCCTTATGATTGCCCAGGCTAGAGTGAGAGAGTTTTACACTTAGCTTTCCCACAGGCTCCAAGCTAGTGCCTGAAGCCTAAAAATCTATTTTCTGACCACTATCAGTCCCCACATGCTTTGTAGTATTTTGTTCTGAACAAATAATACCAATGATTTTGGTTTGCTGTGCTTTGATAACAGTATTCTGGGCAGAAGCTTTACATGCACAGATGTACTGGACTTACAAAAAGCTAGCTTTTGGGCTGGAAAGCATTTCTGTCCATGTCAGGATGGAGGAGCTGTGTATGATCTCTCATTTCCTGTATGTGTGTGCACTTAAGACACCAGTATGCATTTTACCTCAGCAGAGTACAGGTCTGTGTTTGAACAAGCATATGCAGGAATTGTGGTCTTGGCTGAAGAAAGAACACATTGACAATTTCAGTGTTATATCCTAAATCTCACATTGCGATTGCTTTGCTTTATCAGGGCTCAAGCTTTTCTAAGCTTTTTAAGATTATATTTAGAGAGCTCAGCTGTGGCTATTTACAGATTTGGAGCTAAATTGCTTTCTGATGAGATTGAACTGGTACAAGTGTACCTCCAGCAGGGTTGATATATTTAGCCTCTCTTGTCCCTAATTTAAATACTCCTACACTCTTTGGCTTTGATGATATTTGGATCATAGGAGACAATAGAAGTCTCTGTCCCTCAGTAGCCAAGTATTTTGGAGCAGAGGAATGACTTTTGACTGGGGAAAGAGCTGCTAGGACATAAAGGAAGCATTAAGGTTCTCACGGATTTGCATGGTTGGCTGTGGATCTAGAGGAAAAAGAAAGGCTCTTCTGAGAACCTTGATCATCAAGATTTGTTATATTCTGAGAAGCAAAAAAAGACTTTTCAAGTGGTTCATTTGCTAGAGATCCCCTTTTCTTTTTGGTTTTTTTTTTTTTTTTTTTTTTTTTTTGGGGGGAAAGGGGATAATTTGCTGAAAAACAAATTTTACAATTGTTTGTTNTATCTGTCACAAAACCAAGTCGAAAAGTACTTGGTTCAAAATCAAGTTTGGTTATGCAATGCACACACTGATGGCATGAGAGATGTTATCATTACAGATAAGCATTTTGATACATGATCAATGTTTCCTGCCCTGCCTCTAATTAGAGGTAGATGAAATGCCAGTATTTACATGCTACAACACCCTGCACTACTGTGCCTTCAAATGAAGCATGAAAGGAAGTACTAGATAATTGTACTTGAAGGAAAAAGGAAGAGAAAAAGAAAGGGGGGAAAAAAAAGTGAACCAGACAGAGAATTCAGTAGATTACCAGAGGCAGCTGTAGGTACTGTATAAAAATATCTACTTATGTTAGGAGAGAAATTCCTTTGTTAGGATGGTGGGATGTTCAATCAGGTAATTACAGAGTCAGTCAAACTGCTTTTTGATGTTTACACTGGAATAAAACTACATCAACTCTTAATTTACAGTGTGTGAGCTACTCTGAGTTTATTACTTACATAAAGAATGTCAGTGTGACTCCAGAGCCACTTTTGCTCATGAGTTAATTATAAATTAAAACCTAAAAGCTCATCTTTTCTGTTTCCTGAAAATTTTTTACCTGCACATTGGGCATGCATTAACAATTGCAGTCATTCACAACCCAAGTCCCGTGTATCTGAACATCAAACCTAGTTTTAGTGGGGGAAGCCAGACATTACTGCTAATGCACAATGGTTTGAATAGTTATTTTGCTCACTGGCAACATCTTTGCTAGGAAAATCTAGTGTTCTAAGATAGAATTGAAGGCTTTTTTTTCCTGTGCTTGTCAACTCTTTTTAAATCCAGTTCTATTAATTTACAAAAGACTACACAACTCAACTTTCTTTTTTAGTGTATTTTCATAGTAACTATGGGCCCAGATCACAGACTAGAACTCCACCGAGCCAGAACTGTACAAACACCGAGTGAATATGTAACTTATAAGGTTTTTGAAATAAGAATCAGAGTTAGGTAATAAAGAATTAATGTAAATTGACAATCAAAGGAATGGAAAGAAAACCATCCATAAGCAGGTCCTTCAAAATTTTGTGGACAGTTTTAGAACAAACCTTGGTAAACAAACATCTGTTGACTAACACAATGCCTCCAGAAAGAAACCTGTCAAAAGGGGAAACCTTTCAGGAAGAAAACAATAATCCTTTAGAACTTCATAATTCTGGAGTGTGTTTTGGAAATGACACTGTCAGGGACTTTCCTCTTGGTAGGGCCATACTTGCTCTGCCAGCTAGTCTGTGGGTAACTCCAGATTAATTTTTAGGAACCATCCCTGACCATACCATACTCCAAACTCTGCACTGGGCTGAGTCAAATCCACAGCCATGACCATACTAAGGCTTGGACAATATCAAAGTACATACTAGTGCTTGGTCCTCTAGATAGAAGGGAAGTGATCTAAGGAACACCACTCTGCACACTGGTCACACCATGAATAAGAACAGAGTGAAAAAGCACAGAAGGATGGTGTCCTGTTGTTAAGGGAAGCTCACCATTGCTGGGCAAGCATTTGGCACTTCCCACAGCATCCTGTGTGTATCGTGGCTGTATTTACTCTGCTCTGTAGAAAAAGAAAACATGACCTTGCACATGGAATAATTTAAAATGTAGAGCATTATTCTGTGGGCTATTTTACATCAAGCAGCAGATGGTTGGACATGATAAGTGGGTAAACACAACACAGTACTTTCAAAAATGAGAACCTAGCTTCTGGATTTCTGAAAGGAGCATGAAAAGATGTTATTGAGACTGTGGAAAGACAGTGTTTTTGATTCAGTATGTTATGATCATGTTTTGACTTTAGCAGAGTGGTAGAAGACCATAGTGGACCAATATGTTAGAGGAGTCCTCCTGCCTAACATGGATGGTGATGGCTGGAGGTTATCACTCTCTCAGAAGGAACATAATATGGGATTGTATTCCACACAAATGTGGTGGGCAGAGCACTGGTAGGATCCACAGTCAACACAGACAAAGCTTCTTGTATTAACAGGCATGGGATTATTTACCAACATTTCTCATAGCCTACTGACTGCCCACTGGCAAGAGATTAGATATTAAACGCCTGGGAAATGAAATTGCAGTTGTGTATTACTTTCTCTTTGGGACTAAGTGTACACCTTTGTTTGTCGTGCCTGGGCAGAAACTCTCTTCACTGATTTTTCGGTTCTAAAACTGAAATGTATTCATTAGTGTAGCTGTGTAACCAGGAACAGAGGAGAGAACAAGGGGTAGGGTTTGGAGTCTATGAGTTTGCACTGGGTCCTATCACTCAGTGGCTCTGTATTAGCTGGGAGCTGTACAAAGACCAGTCAACATGGAGAGAGAACTAAGAGAGCTATAGGAGAAAGACATGTGGCAGAAAAACAATTTGAAGGATTACAACCGGGTGATGACCTATAGAAGATTCCACTAAGATTGTTTCGGAGTGTAACCAGAAATTTTACAAACATGGAAGGCTTAAGCACTAATTACTCAGCAAGGTACTCTTCCCAGACTTCACCTGCATGTACATTTTGAGGACTACAACACGGAGATGCAGAAATCCAGCTCTCAGAAACTTGTTTTCAAGTCTAAAACTATTGAAGCACAGTGCTTCAATAATGACCTCTATTTTTTTTTTTTTTTGTGTGTATGTGTGTATAATCTTTGTCATCTTTTTTTCCCCCGTGTTACTCTGTTTCCTGTTCATTTGTTTCGCACATAGCAGCACCCTTTCCTGAGTTCTGTAAACAGGACTTCAAAAAGGCCTGGAAGATCCCTTCATCAGCTCGTTTTTAACACGGACATCCACTTCCCTTTTTAGCTGCATACGGCGATCACTACAAAATGAGGTTACAATACTGTTATAAATGAAATAGCCAATTTTTAATAATAATAATTTATTATCAAAATTATTGAAAATATTTTAATTAGCCACAATAATAAATCTGGACAACACCGAGCCCGGGGATCAATGAGGGGTGTCCCACCAGAGACCAGCCAAAGGCTCAGGCCCTGACAGTCCACCGAAATGGGAAATTTTGGGTACATCTTTATACTGTTACAAGCAAGGNGCTAGGCTCTGGCAGTCCAAGCGACGCCTATCACGGACCTGCCTTTGGCCAGCCTGGGCTGAGCCATTCCCTTTTTCTCTCTCTCCGTTTTTCCCAGCCAGGAACCCGACTCGCCCTCGGCCGAGGGATCACCCCACACGGCCGCGCCACAGCCCCGGCCCCGCCCCGGCCCGCGGCAGCTCCGGCCCCGGCCCCGGCCCGCCCCTCCTGCCTTCCCCGGGCCCGCGCTGCCTCCTCCGGGCCCTCCTGCCTTCCCCGGGCCCCTCCTGCCTCCTCCGGGCCCCTCCTGCCTCCCCCGGCCCCTCCTCTCTCCTCCGGGCCCCTCCTCCGGGGCGGCACCACCCGCCGGCCCCAGCGGCCCCGCAGCGTCCCCGCGGCCGCGGCGCGCAGGGAGGCGGCGGCGAGCGGAGCTGCGGGAGCCGGGCCGAGGCGGAGGTGGGTGCCGGGGCTGCGGGAGGAGGGAGGCCCTTCCTCCTCCGGTTGCCCGCCAGCAGGGAAGGCGAGGCCGGGAGCCGCTGAGGGCAGCGGGGCCAGTCCGGCCTGGGCGTCCCGGCCGGGCTCTGCCCGCATCCCCTGCCCGCGTCCCCTGCCCGCCTTTCCCCGCCGAGCCGCCCGGCTCTGAGCAGTGCTGGGACGCTGCTTTGTGCACGGGGTTGGAGGGAAGATGCGATGCTTTGCAGGTTTCCCCTCAGAGGGAGGCACCCCGCGTTGGGATCTCGGTTTGGGGTCCCAGCTGTGTGAGCTGGTGGTGGCCAGTGCCCCTCTGTTTGTGCTGCTGCTGCTGCTGCTTCCCCTTTGGCTTCAGGCGTTTTGCTTCCCTTTGCCTGGCAGCTGCTGATGCACATCGCTGCATTATGCCGCTGCTTCGCTAATACTTTCCCCGAGCTGGAAAAATGACAGCAGTAACAGGACAGAGGGATTTAATGACATAGCAGAGCCTGGCTACCAGCAGTGCGATGGCTGCGCAGGAAGCTGAACTCTCAGATATTTTTATTTCTGTTACACCCCCCTCCTCCCCGTGTTACTTTTCTGTTGATATCTCCTCTACCTTCAAGAAGCAAAACTAAAAGCAAATGTGGGGAGACAAAACACTGCAATATTGTTATCCCCATCCAATAGAGGAGCTGTGTAGAGGTAGTGTCCCAGCCTTGATGTTGCAGACCATCTAGCAGATCATTTTTCTTTTCCCATGTAAAAGTCATCAGCCTTGATAGATCTTTCGACTTCTAATTTGGCTCCTAGTCTGGAGGATGTTTTGAAATGGTTTTATTTTCTGGATAACTTTATCTGTGTCCCTGCCTCTGGTGTCTCAGGAGGCAAACACTAGCAAATGCTTTGTTTACGTACATAAGGTTTTGTTGTCATCAGTGCATGGTTAGAAGTTCGGTGAACTATTATAGTAAAATGAACCTACTTCCCTGAAGAGAACTGGTGAAAAACTGGGGAGACACTGAAAGAAATCGGATGGAAAGCGCTCAACATAAATATGTTACGATTTTAGGCATAAAACCATGGAAATAGCTTCTAATAGTTTTAGATACCTTCTGCTTTTCTTATAGCTCCAGGTCACTAACGCAGATATCGACCACGTGATAATGTCTGCTTACCTGATGCAGCGGGGCCTGTTTGTAAGGGAGTTAGGCAAGTTTTAGTCTTTGACCCTTTTCCATACCTGAGCATGTGCAGATGTACAGATTTGTTTATCTCTGAACATATATACACGCAGCAGTCATCAAAACCAGTTGAAGTACAGTAAAAGCTTACTTTGCACTCTAAAAATGCAGAAAATAAAGAGTCTAATGAACAAATTTGTTTTCCAGTCCTGCTGAGAGAAAGCCTGCCGCGTCACGTGAGGTGTCTGTATAGAGCAGAACTGCTGTTTTTCCACTCTGATTTATGTTCCCTTGCTGACATCAGAACAGTAGCACAGGGCAGCACAGTACATGACTTACCACAAATTCTTCAGCTACTGCAGGAGTTCTTGGTTTCAGGCATCAGTTTGTACTTTTCAAATTGTTGTAAAGTTTGAACTCTTTTATGCAGGGTCAGTCCAGAGGGTTCTCAGTCCTTCTGTACATTCCCTGAAAGTGTCTCCATGAAGGAGGGAAGCACTGTACAGTTGGGAAGTTAAGGTACAACAGACCAAGGGGAATGTGGAAGGTCTCTCAAGAAATCTGTGGGAAAGGAGTAGATAACTCTTGGGATATGATTTCAGGGCTGCCTGGATTTTCAGTAGAGGTGTCTCTTGTACTGTGCACCGGTGACTCTTAGTTTCTGTCTTTGGTAGTAGCAATTGTATGGGTATATGGTCAGTCAGATCATCCCACTGATCCAGCTGGAAATTACTTTTTCTGTCTTTAGTGGAGTTACTTTGTAGTGCTGATGCAAGGGCAAGATTCAGGAGAGTGGGGAATGTGCAGCTGGGAGGTTGGTATGGGGACTGTGGTTGTACCCTTCTGCTGGCCTTGAAATTCTCCTGGACTCTTGGGTACCAGTTTGGTCCCCTGACTGTGGGGCTATGGGGCAGCGCTCTCTTTGTTTGAACATGGGGATTCATTGCAGGCAGGGTTTGAATCTTCACTTTGAACTTTTGATTTCAGCTGCTCTCAAGAAAATATTCTATCCTTTACAGGGACTTGCACCAAGTAAAGTTTTAACTATTTGAAATACAGAGCAATATCAGAATTAGAGGAATAGCCATCTCATGTTCGAAGTCTGTGACTGTCAGTGAGTGTGAGTGGGTGGGTTCTTGGAGGGACAGGCAGCTTGGAAGATAAGTTTGACATTTGATCCATTTGACTCTCTGGCTGTTGTAAGAAGACACAATTTTTGGCACTGGCCTTGGGTAGCTTGGAATAGAAGTCAAATAGTTCCTAATAGAATTAAGCCCAGAATAATCCCAACCCTGCAATATTTCTGGAGGTTTGACTGGCAGGAAGCACAATGCTCTTACTCTGGTGTAGAGCCAGTCACAGGCTGAATTTTGCTTTCTGATGTGGGACATACAAGTGAACTGCACCTGTCTCCCAACTGACCAGCCATACTGTCAGATCACCTGCAGGAATGTGGTCTGTCCCATGCAGCTGGGACTGTGGGGAAGTCTGGAACAAATGTGAGTATAATCAGAGACTGGGACAGAGTTTGCCCTCCTGTTTACAGAACAGCCAAAGCCACACTGCTGAGCAGAGTGCTCTGGACTTCTCCCTCAGCACCTTGTCCAAACTGGGGTCGTGGCTGCTTATGGCTCCCTTTCAGGTCATGTGTCCAGGTTTCCTTTCCCAGGAAAACAGAATATGCAAGAATATGCAGAATATGCAAACTGCTTGTCCATGTCTCACTTGGGTGAGCTTGGCCTGCTGCAATTGGGATGTAGCCTCAGTGGTGGACCCTGCTTTAAACCAAAGGAGTTACACCCTCTGAGATAAAAGCCTCAGTAACTTGCCCAAAATTATGTGGGGATCTTGTAGGAAAGGAGAGCTCTAAACTGAAGTCTTCATGGCAATGTCTTCATGGCTCCTCTAGAGAAAGTAAATCAGGCTCTGATTTTGCTCTGAAAAATGCACAACTTTGGAGTTTTGCTTGGGCTTTTACTCAAAAAAGTAGGGTGGGAATTTGTGGCAGTGACTTTAAGTTGGATTGATGTAGGAGCTCACAAATAGTTAAGAAAAAGGCTTTTGAGAGTTCTTAATGATTTTCAGCTTCCTACCTGAAGTGGCTTAAAATACTAAGGGATTTGAATGTGATGATCAAACAGCGTGACTTTACAGTGTGTGGATAGCTTACTATTAAACAAAAGTACATATTTAAAAAATAATAGAATGAAAGTTATTAAAACCTTTTATAGTTAAGAAGTCAACATTACTATGGTTGTCGCATAGACATGAAGAGCTAAGCGTAATAGGCAATATTAGGAAATACTCATCTAGAGAATCTTGATTTGAAATATTTTCTTATCTCCCCTACCTTTTTATTTTTTAGAACATAACCTCTGAAACTCTTTTTCATGGTAAAGAGTATGTCAATAGTAAAATTCCATTTTACTATTTGCAGTAGAGGGATTAAGTGTTCAGGTCTGCAGACAAAACTAAATTGTTTCAGTCTAGAGAAGAAATATTTGATATGCAGTAAAAGAGTGTTAATAAGCACTGTCTTTGAAGTATGATCATTTACTTACTATTTTTTGTAAATGAGGAATAATTTTCTCGAAGGGACCACAGTCTGATTCCCAAATATAGTCTGGTCTCTCTCAAGCTTTGCATCTTGAAAACAGAAACCAAGGGCAGGTCAGGGGACCAGATGGACCAGGTTTGTAGAATTGTCAGAGTTTCAATGTCAGCAGCAGAGCTGCAGTGATGTATTTTAACTGGACACTGGCCCATCAATTTTTATCTTTCCTTCACCATTTCACAAGCTGCATGGAAGTTCTTAGGAGGAAAGTTGATTTGTTTTGTGCTTATGCCTATCACTTCAGCCATGGACCAGGGTCTCATCATCATATCAGGTATTAAAAGTGTAACTGAAATATGTGTCTGTATTTTTGTGGGGTTTTTTTGTTTGTTTGTGTGGATTTTGTTTTGTTTTGTTTGTGTTCTGTTTGCCATTGCTACAAATCTTCTTCTCCTGACCTACAAAGCCAGTGCACAATCACAACCATAGAGCCTTAGAAAAGGGGCTGAAAGAGACCTAAGTGTTGCCAAAGCTCATTCTTGGAGACCAGACCAGCTAGCAGCATCTCTTCTATAGAGCTCTGTTGAGCTTT
>VYZR01061703.1:8245-27860 GCA_013400675.1 Oxylabes madagascariensis
TTAGAACAGGATCTTTTAGATCTTAATACTGAAGGGAATTCCCCCAAAATGACTTGGTATTTCTTTTTCTGAGAGCAGGAGGTATGAGAATAGGGGTGCTTCTCTGTTTTAATTTGACAGATAAAATAGTGTGACTTGGCTTTCCTGTTTAATCTTTTACTCCGGCTTGGATAGAGTTTAAAAAGAAGCTGAAAAGGGCTTACTACTCACAGCCATGAAATTAGGCAAGCACACATTTGGCAGTGCAACACAAGCTGATGAGAGAGGGGGGTGTGAAGGTTTCGAACATCTGCTGTTTCAACTCCCTTCTTTCTTCAGAAAAATGGGAAAAAGATTGACAGCTGTTCCTCAACTGACTAGTATTACTTCATCTTTTTTTCATCATACTGTTTTATCGGGCTATGGGTCTGTGGTTTTTTTTTATATGTCATGCTTGAAGCAGGCTGCCAAGCATTTGCTATTCTGCATGGAATACAGATATATTACTGGTGTGCTACCAGAAGAGGAAGCCTGTGGTAAGTCTTCAGAGTTGGAGCTTTGGTACCCTCCATTTTCCTAATCCTGGACTTGTCTCATCAGTTTTGGTGGGAGTAACTCTGTCAGGAACACATCATCAGCCTGTGAGACCGCCAGGCTGGAGGAACAATGGTAATGATGAAATCTGGAGTGTGAGGAGAAAATTGACCCAGTTTAGTGTAATTTGATATTCGTTCTTGTTACCCTACAGAAATACTCCCAAATGGTCTGCTTGGGAAAAAAAGGAAGGTGTGAGCTTAAATATATCTGTACCTGATGAAAAGAGTTACTTTGCATCTCTTAGAGAGTGGGAAGGGGACTGTGGGAGATGAAGCCTGTTGTTTGCTGACATCTTCTTGTGTGTCCCAGGAGTGCAGTGTCAAACATCAGGTTTGTGCCACATTGGTGATGTTTTGGGTTAGCAAGGAGCTTGTGCTGATCTCTGCTTCTTGCAAGGATTTATCTGCTTTACAGTTCTCTTGCAATAAAATAGATCGGGAGGAAAGGGAAGGGCTTATTTGGCCAAACTGATCTATTTGATTAAAATGCCAGATTTTTTTGAAAAATAAAGAAGTAAAAACATCTCCAATCCTTCAGTTTTCCCAAATAACATTCTTAGATGCATTATTTAACAAAATAATACACTGTTGACTAAAACACAGCCTGACTTGTAATTATTCTTATCTGCTTCAGAATAGTAGAGTATGGATATCTGGCTTATTCAGGATCTATTCCTGGCTGGGCTACTCAGATCAGCAGTTAAAACAGATTTGAATGTTCAGTTTTATAGCCATAAGATTTTAAATAGTATGTGAAGTGGGAAATGCTAACAGATGACGATCAATTCTCACTGCTTGCTCCTAAATACTTTAAAGTTTTGCTGGGCTGACTAAAATTGTATCATTGCAGGTCCATTTGGGGAGGTAAAAAAGTGGGCTTAATACCATTTCAGTAATTTTCCCAGTTAGGCAGAGTGTTTATGAATGAAGATATATCCATAGAACTAACATAGAAATGGAAATTTCTTTGTTGATCTATTGTGTGTAACAGTCAGTTTGCATGGGTACAGCTGTTGTTGGTTTATGCAAGGGGCTTATGCACATAGGGATTCTCAGGGGAGTGCTATGAATTAACCAAAAGTATGATCATTAAGAGTGTTAATGAAAGTACATAAAATCTATGCTTGGAAAGACACATTAAGAAGCACAGTACCCTTAACCTGTGGTAACTTCATGGATGAGAAGTGGGGATATCTTCTTCAGAGTCAACATGAACCTCAAAATATGATTAATGCTGGTTTGATCTAGAAATTCCAGTTGCCATCACTTTGAGGGATACTCTGGAACTGTCAGTAGCAGAGGGCTTCCCTTGGCTTCCTTCATAAACAGCATCCCTATTGGCAGAGAGAGCTGCATGTGTTGGCTTTCTGTCTCTTTCTTGGTGTCAGATCAAATTAATGCAACTGGTATTTTTCTTTCGGAAAATATATACCTTGGTATACCTAGAAATACTGTTGCCAAGATATGGGATGTTCATACCTGGATTAGAAAAATTTATTATTTGTTACAGTTAGCTGGGTTGAGGGGTTTGGTTCAGCTGTATGTTACTGGTATACCTGATCTCATTTTCTGATGGTTTCTTCTAGCTACTTGTGAGGAAGAAATAAAAAGCTTATTCTAATTACATGTAAATTAATATTATTCTAGATGCAGTGTGGTGGAGTTATTTGGAGATGTATAATTAATTGATCTAACTTTGCTTGCAGTTGCACACATAGGCTTTGAGAGAAGGCTGGATAATGGAGAGTAAATGCTTGAATTGAGTGTTGCACCTCTGTGTTTTATGCTTGGAAAGGACAAACTGGGCCTAGTCCAACTCTTGCAGGTCTGTGATATGGGCAGTGATGACTTTGCTTCTCTATCTCTCCCAGACACTCCCCCCTTCCACCACTGCATAATGCTGCATTGCAGGAAAACAGGAATGGTGTGGGAAAGCTGAGGGCTGATCACAAGTGAAGATAAACATGTTTCCGTTGACTTATAAAACGCTATCGCTGTTTTATTTTCAGAGTAGGATGAAGCTTACTCACAAGGGAGGAGAAGTAACAAGGAAGATCTTTCTGTAAGACAGTGGTGCTAAAATTGTAAAATCTAGTTTATGGATTCCAGTTTATGGCCCCATTAATCATTCAGAAGTCCATGTACCAAGCATGCATATACATTCAAAGTAAAGGTGGGTGCTTATCTGCAGGATGATATTTACAGACTGAGATCTATAGAAGAAATGACTGGCCAGACAAAATAACTGTGAATATCAGTTTTTGCTACTATACTATGTTATTTTCTATTTAAAACCACTAGACAAAATATCTCTTATATGCATTTATTGACAAATTTTGTTTTTTTCCTTCTTCAAATCCTGAATAATGATATCAACAAATGTTGATATATTTCAACGAACAGCAGTATTGGATATGATCGAAGTAGATGTATTACTAAAGAATTCTATCCTGTATTTCTGTGCCAGAAATTCGAGTCTGCAGGGGAACCCCACTACCAGGATTGTCTTCCAGAAGATTTAAAGTGATTTTTATATCCAGGGAGGCTTCCAGAGTAAAGCCTATTCATAATTTTTAATGGATATTTGGCCAAAAATAAGCTGGAAGAGAAGTAATTCAAACTAATACATTTGAGTGAAAATGAAAAAGTAGATGGAAGTCACTCATTTTTATTTTGAATTGTTACTCTGTTGACTGCTATGGGTCAGATTCTTTGCCCCATATGTTCACTGACACACCAAAGCTGCTGACCTACTCTGAGTGCTGCAGTGCAGCACAAAGCTTTCATGGGATGCCATAAATCATGGAATGTTGAACCAGGAACTCTGTCAATATAGGATGGCAAGGACCTGAAGAGCCTGCAGAGGAATTATGATGTAATTTTCAGATGATTCATTTTTTATAGAAAGAAAAATTCTCTCCTGTGTGGGAGAGAAATGCTGCTTCAAAAACTCATCTTATTTAAACTACTGCACTTTTTTTGTCAAGAAGCTTTTCTGCTGAAAATTTCAGGCAGTCATGTCCCTGTTTTAGGGTGCTTTACTTAAGTATGTGCTGCCAAAGACATACTCATTCCCACAGAAGACTGCTCTACTTCCTACAGGTCCTGATCTGCTTAGTTTGAACCTAGTCTGGATATTGACATAGTCATCGCGACTCTGCATAAGTACAGCCAAAAGTACAGTACAGATAGAACAGCAATTCCAACTTTTCATTTGGTTTCTATTTCCTGAATTTCTACCACTTCATAAAAATTCTGCAGTTTGACAGGAAAAATAACTCTCTAGAAACCTTCACTGTATTTGAATCTTACTTTTCTTATCCCAGATGCTGAATGAAAAGCAAAAAATGGGAAATAGAGGAAGCAATAGAGTGGGTCACCGAACCAGCTGAGTTTAAACCCTCATGTATTAAGGAGCCAACTTTTCCAGATGAGGATATGCATATCCAGATGGAACATGCAACTGTTTCAAAGCTTGGAGGCTTAGTATTTTATTTCAATAATACTACAGTGACTCCAGTCAGTACTGATGTAATGTTGATACTGTTCCTTCACATATTCAGAGTTCAATTTGAACTAGTGATTCAGAATACTATTAAATATGGTCGCTACAGGATCTTGATACATATTCTGCACCTGTATTCTCTAAACTTTAAATAAATAGCTTCTTTCTAAAAAAATACGCAAAAAGACTGCAATGCTTGCATAAGGAAGGCATCCAATATTTAGTATGAAATGGAAATGGGCTTTTTTTTTTTTTTTTTGGTGTGGTTTCCAGTGAAATAGGAAGTTTGGTTCAGAATTTGTGTTCCCAACATGCTATACGTAGCAGCAGTGTTAAAACCCCAGATGTACTGGATGTGCATTTCTTTACTGCTCCACACACCCCGTTACATAATTCTTTACATTGCTTTTGGACAAGAAAAAGCAGAAAAAAAATCAATAAAAAGTTTTATAACATGTGGTACATTTTCTATAAAACACATAGAAAAGAGTGTGCTATTATTCCATCCTTTGTGCTACTGAGTAACTCCACTGGGAATTCAGAAAACCAGAAGCAAGTCTTGAATGTTTGTTATTTCCTTCCAGGCCTTAACAGTGCTAGGAATTGGTGCAGCAACCAGATAACATGTGAGTATATGTATAAGTGCTTTGGGCTTTTNCAGTGAAATAGGAAGTTTGGTTCAGAATTTGTGTTCCCAACATGCTATACGTAGCAGCAGTGTTAAAACCCCAGATGTACTGGATGTGCATTTCTTTACTGCTCCACACACCCCGTTACATAATTCTTTACATTGCTTGTGGACAAGAAAAAGCAGGAAAAAAAATCAATAAAAAGTTTTATAACATGTGGTACATTTTCTATAAAACACATAGAAAAGAGTGTGCTATTATTCCATTCTTTGTGCTACTGAGTAACTCCACTGGGAATTCAGAAAACCAGAAGCAAGTCTTGAATGTTTGTTATTTCCTTCCAGGCCTTAACAGTGCTAGGAATTGGTGCAGCAACCAGATAACATGTGAGTATATGTATAAGTGCTTTGGGCTTTTCCCTAATTACTGTTTGTTTAATGAATCTACTACATAACCTTTGGAGCAGGTGCCAAAATTCCTTTACGTGAAGTTAAACACTAAAGCTGAAAATTACTTGGTCTCTATTTCAGCTATTCCCTACCAAGGTTCCCTCTCTTCACCTAATCTCCTTGGTTCATTCTTTCCACATGCAATTTCTGTGAACAACCTGGAAATATCTGATTTCTTTTTCACGATTATTATGAAAGTAATTGCTAAAATTTCATATTCCTAAATCAGTGAGGAATATGAAAGAATGCATCCTGTGATGATGATTACCCATATGAAGGGTAGAGAATCAAGGTACAAAGACGAAGTCCATGCTGCGCTGCGGAGCTCACTGCAGGTCCATGAGACAGCCTGGATAATATCTGTGCAGAGCAGTGCAGGCTGGACAATCTGGTCTGCAGAGCACTGAAGGGCTGATGAAGCTGATATCCCCTGTAGCCCAAGGATGATTATCCAACTCCCATTTTCATTTTGCTCTGTGGGTTTGGTGCTTCAGCCAGTGTTTTACTCAGCACGGCAGTGCATGTGTAGACATGACCTTGCAGTGGATATATGAAGGAGTGGGGTTTAGAGAGGAGAGGTTCCAGGCTCCTCTAATTGCACCAACTCTATTTGTGCTGCCCTAAATCAGATGTAAATATCAAAATTCTAGGAAATCAAGCTGTTAGCAAGCTGCAAGTCATCCTCTCAGTGGCACCAGTGGCACTGCCAGGGGTGCAGGCAGGCTGGGGAGCATGACTGGCAAGGCAGGTCTGAGGGCACAGCCAGAACTGAGAAGGCTCCCAGACAAGGTTATGGTGCCGAGACAGCTGTGAGGGCAAGGTGTGTCCCAGTGACGGACACCAGGGTCAGACAGAGCCCAGGGACTGCCAGCCTGTCCATGGCGATGAAGTCAGGCCCAGGTCACGCCGGGCTCAGCCTGTGGTCAGTGAGGGCCATGGCTCTGCACAGCCGCAATCACAGCCAGGGTAGCTCAGGAGGGCACTGGGGCCGTGTCCTGAGCTGAGAGGGGTCCGAGGGCACTGCTGGTGGGGGAGGGCTTCGTGAGGCCGGGGAGGGCCAGCAGGGCTGCTCCTGCCCTCAGTGCCCTGCCTGGAGTTCCCTCCAAGACAGATGTGTCCTCTCAACCAACAGAGAATCTCTGACGAGATTTTCTGAAGGGGGACTTAGTTGCTGTGGGGTGTAGGGTGTATTTCAGGGGACACACAGCTAGGGCAGGGACACGGAAATGGGAAAGGGACAGGGATGGTTGGAGCCGGGTGGAGGGCTCAGGCAGACCCTGCGTAGCCCCAGAGCCCTGGCAGGCTTATGGGTGGGGTCAAAGCAGGGATTCTCAGATGGCCCCTGAAGGGCATCGCGTCCCCCTTGTGAGGGGTTCAGTCAGACTCAGCGTTTGGGCAGGGCCAGTGCTGTGGAAGCGTGTGCTGGTTTTGGCTGGGGTAGAGTTCATTTTTTCACAGTGGCTAGGGAAGGGATAGGGAAGGGTAGGGAAGGGATATGTTTTGGATTTGTGCTGAACACAAGGTTGATAATACAGAAATGTATTTGTTATTGCTGAGCAGGGCTTACGCAAAGCCAAGGTCTTTTCTGCTTTTCATACTGCCATACTGGCAAGGAAGTTGGGGGTGCCTGGGAGGCTGGGAGGAGACAAAGCTGGGACAGGTGACCCAAACTGACTAAAGGGATATTCTAGCCCATGTGGTGTCATGCTCAGTGTATAAAGCGGGGGGAAGACTGAGGAAGGGGAATATTTGGAGTGGTGGCGATTGTCTTTTCAAGTAATCGTTATGTGGGATGGGGCCCTGCCCTCCTGGAGATAGCTGAACACCTGCCTGCCCATGGGAAGCCGTGAATTCATCCCTTGTTTTGCTTTGTTTGTGTACACAGCTTTTGCTTTTCCCTTTAAATTGTCTATATCTCAAATCTTGAATTTCCCAGCTTTTTCCCCTTCCGATTCCACCCCCAGTCCCGATGGTGGGGGAATGAGTGATCGGCCGCTTGAGGCTGGGTTGCTGGCTGGGGTTAAACCACAACAGAGGGCCAGAGCACAGAGTCAGGTTTGTAGGGCAAGGTCTTGTGCAGCTGAGGCCTGGCTCTGCACTGCTGTCTTAGGGCTTGAGGCAGCCCGAGATTCCTGGCAGGCAGGATGCCATGGGGGCCTGCTGCTCCCAAGGACTGGGAGCTGTTGGGGAGCCCCATGGGCAGAGTCCTCCCAGCCAGGCTTGTCCCACCTCCATTCCGGAACAGGGGTGGCAGGGGGCAGTGAGGTGGCCCCAGCCTCAAGCACTGGGCACCTCCCTGGGGATGGGGATGAGCAGAGGCCAGGAGTGAGGAGAACCACAGTCAGACATGGCCCAGGGTGTGTCCAGCCAGGATGGTGTGTGGTTCCATGGCCAGACACGTCCACAGCTGTAGCACAGCTGGAGGCAGGTACACCTGCCATGCAAGCAAGGCAGAAACTGAGGCCCATGGGCAGAAGGTGTGAGCCCCAAGTGGGACTCACCAGGTCATGGTGAGGTCTGTCAGTGCACTCAGTGCCCTATCTGGCCTTAGGAGGAATTTGTCTGGTATGTTTGCAGCTATTTTAAAAGGGTGAAACCTGTCCTTTCCCCCAAGGAAACTCATTGCTAGCATTTGTAGTAAGTCACTGCCATCAGCTATATTTAAATACTTTTTTGCATGAAATATTTTTAACGAGTTCAAAGACCAGAACTAACTCCCAGATATATCATAAATAGTGAGGTGTCTGCAGACAGGCTGATACTTTTTAGAATACCAGTCTCCAGATAAAAGTTTTTATTGCACCCATCTTTTTGCCAAGTATTGACACCAAATCTACAGAGCCGAACAATGTGAATTAACAAATTCTCAGTTCTCTGCAGCAACTGGAAACAACAGTGATGACATTAGCATAATTTCTCTGCTGCCAGTTTCTCATGCCAAGCCCTGCTATAAACATTTAATTGTACTTCTCACTCTCAGCTGTCGTCTACCAGTAGCTAGGACACTTTATTTCCAGATGGGGGTGTTTTATAACGACTATATAGTAGAATGGGTTTGAATTACCCGTTAGTATAGCCTTGCTTCACAAATTAAACGCCAGTCCTGAATTTTGGCTTTACTGGGTGTTTTATATAACTGTTCCCTTCTTTTCACCATAGCATCTGAGAACCACATAAACATTTAATGTATTTATTCACAGAATTCCCATGTGAATAAGGGGGATACAATTGTCTGCACTAGAAACATGGGAAATTAATATGAGGCCTGAACTGACAAAACAACTCAATCAAGCTCCAGACAGGAAATCTGTGGGACAGTTAGAAATTGAATCCTGACCCTTATCCGAGTGTATCTCAGCTACAAGGCCATCTCTCATCTGGCTGGACTGGTCTCCAGGAGGAAGAATGATTTCCTACAGCAGAATCACTGCTATTTTCACTTTAGCTGCCTCAAAATGGGAGTAGCTGCTCATTCACATAGGCAAGCACATCCCAAAGCTGTGCAGTCCCAAGCACGCTGCATCGTGTCCCCAGAGTGCCCCTAGTTCCTGCCTGTGGACACCGTTAGGTGACCAGAGGGGTGAGAGTTGGCTCCCAAAGGAGCCTAAACGCTAAAAAGATTTTGAGGCAGTGCGTGAGGAAATTATCTGGCAGAGCTGCCCAATCAATGTGTGTGAGCATTACATAATAGTCTCACTACAAACTCAGCGTGCTTTTGTACACACTAAACCCATGTCCGTGGCCTAGAACGGAGCAGCCATTTTCACTTGGCATTTTCACTTCCCTTTCACTTATGAGATTCAACATCCAGTTAAGTGGCAGTATTTTCCAAACTCAATCCACTACAACTATGCCCTCTGGCACACATTGATTTTTATTCAGTGCACCTCAGTTCATTTTGTCAGATGTAGTGTTCTTGACATTGCAAATATAAGCTGATTTTTAATACTGACAATATCCTTGAAGTTCATCCAAATTCTCATGTGATCTCTCATTTAAATTGAAATAATTTGGATTTATAGAGACACACACAGGAAGGAACTGTACAAATGCTTTTGTATGAGTTGCCAGCAGCTCTTATAATATGTTAATTTGGGAGTCTCCAGGTCTTAACTTTCCATTTTCTCCCTTACACCGCAACAACAGAGTGATATTTAAACATCTTCTACAAGCCAAGGCCTTGAGTTGTCTCCAAATTGACAGCTGCAGGCTGGAAAGTGTGAATGAAAGCTTGTCTGTGCTTCTGATGGCCAAAAAGTTCCAGAGAAAGGCTCTGCAAAATGCAGCAACAATGAGAAAATCTTTCTCTCCTCATTCTTCAAGGCAGTCTGATTGGTTTCTTCAGCTGGTTTCTTCTTCATGATTGTGATTTCTGAGCATAAGCTTGCATGCGCTGCTGTAGTTTTTGTTGTTTCATGTCATGCACCAAAAGGCTTTGGATGTCTTAGTGTGGCAATCATCTCTACTATGGATCTGGGGGCCTCTGTCAATTAGTCCAGCAGTTGACAATGTTTGATCATATCCAAGTATCTGAAACGCTTGAAAACAGCTTAGTTATATAAAAAAATTCTGGTAACGACCGACTATGGTGATTGCTCACATTTTTCCTTAAAAAACGTGTTGCTACATGGTGGTTGCAGCATGTATTTGTATTGTTACCCCACAAACTCACGTCCCTGTGGGCTGCAAAGGGAAGTTAGAATGGTGGGTTAAACTTCAAGCAGGTGAATGTGAACCGTTTGTGGTTTTAAGAAAGGCACTTGAAACCTGGGCTGCATTCCATATTCAAACACTTCACAGGTGCTAGTCACTATGGTGACAAACACACCAAGTCAGGCTCATTAGAAGATTTGATTTTGATGGCTGATCAGATGGATGTTTGTCTCAAAAATTCAGCAGTCCTTTCTCTTCTGGCCCTTCCTTTACCATAATCAGATAATTATTATTATTTGTGGTACTGCAATAAGGCAAATTTTTGCAACATACCATAACATGTCAGAAATAGTATGGGTTACAAAACTCCTCTAAGAAGGTGTGGAATGTAAAAGTTGATATTTGACCACAGGGGGAAGAAATTTCATTGCTATCTCCGAGTTGTTGAATGGCCCTTGGAAATTGGAGAAATGATACAAGGATGAAGCATCTTGAAAGTATCAAGCTATGTCCCACGTTTTGTCTAAAATACTGCTCTGAATAAGGCCTACAGTCATAGTAGTCATCTTTGCAGCATGAACAGCGTTCATATTTTGCAAATCAAAATTTCTTGAGTACCTTCTGTTTAGCTCTATATATTGAAATTCTTCAAATATTCATATTTTTGCATGAAAGCTCCTAGAAGTCTCATACCTACGAATTTTAAAATGTATTTTTACTTTTACCCATAATAAAGTGTGCTGTTGTAATGCTTTTCACATCCTTCTGATCTTCTGAGCACCATAAACTTTCTTGGCCTTCAAGGTACAAGCTTCACTTCAACTGCTATCCATAGTAAATGTGCTGATAAAGGCAAACAGTGAAGTTGTAACTAATTCCTATACTCAAAACTAGGAACTCTTCCAGAGCTATAAAGACTGGTCTGCTTATGTATGCTATCTATGTTCATACACCTAACTCCTCTGTAATTTATGAAGAGAAGTAAATGATTCCCACTTTGAATTCTTCTCTTGGCCAGGTATTCCTCTCCTGGATAACCACTAAAACTGCTAATTCCCACTAGTAAAGCCCTGAGGCCAACTTTATTTCACATCCTCTCTGTCTACACTTGCTAAAACGTCCTGCAGAATCCACCTTATCTGCAGTGTTACATAAAGTGGTTTTCAGCAAAAGGAACTTTACTTGCTAAGTGTAGGCAGAACTGTTAAGTGAATGTGCAGTTTAATCTGTTTCCTTGTACTTTATAGGACTGTAGGAACACTGAAGAAACTTTTATAAGTTAAAGTATGCACATGGTAAGAAGTGCCTGACAACCTACAGCTGGGACATACCATTAATGGAAAGATAACACCTGGACCAGCTGAACTGAGTGATTGTAGAATATCAGACTAGTAGGGCTGAGATGAAGTTCTTTAGGAGGAGCATTTGACGAAGCTCTCAAGCGTGGTAACAATAACCCTGCTACTACCTGTGAGTTCAGCAATTTGAGAGAAGACCCAGGTGTGTTTAACTACAGGCTGGCTACTAAGCGTCCCTTTAATGCAGCCTCAGAAAGGGATGAGGTTTGACCATTTCAAGCTTTTCACAGGATCTAAGCTGAAAGAGCACAGTCAGATCATCTCTCTTCAAGAACGATGCAGTATATTAAGAACCTTTCTAATAAGCAGTGGTTGCTTTACATTTGGTGTGCTTACAACAGGCAGAGATTTTGGGTTTTTTGGGTGTTACCTTCTTGTATTGGGCTAAATATCAGGAAAAGAGAGCAACTTTCTGTGCTACCAAAAAATTAGTCTAAATATCAGTGAACAGTTTAAGGAAAATCAGCATAATGACATATGCAAATAATTCTTATACAAAGTATGCTGTTCAAAGTTATGATCAGTTTGGTTTAAGATTCAATGGTCTTCTTATGCAGGACCCTGAATGAAAGCACATGATTATTAAATTCTTAGAATTATCTGAAATTGTATACTTTTCCAATGTTTACCAGTTTATTGACTTTAAAATTTAATTTAAAAAATTACTATGCATTTTTCCACATGTTCAAATATGTATTGTCTGAATATTAACCACACATCTACTCACAATTAAATTCCTGAAGAGGAATTTTATATGTTACTGCAGAAGTTACAAGGAGACTTGAAAGCTGAATTCTGCTAGAATAAATGAACTCCATTCCTAAAAATACTGATCTCTATGTTTTACTGCTCCAGGCTGCAAAATTTGTCCATATGTTTGTGGGATCTGGTTTTAAATGGTGACAGACAGCTGATTGCTAATATTATCTGGTAACCTCTGTTTAACTGCAACTCCCTTTTGATTTATATCAAATTAGTAATTCATGTAGGGTTGGGGAATAAAAAAAATTGCTGCTACAGAGACATATGCAGAGATTGAATTTCCAGCAAGATTACATTAAAATCTTTTGCCTTCCCGATGGTTCATCTGTGAAGACAATGGGAAGTTTGTTTTTCCTTGCCAGATGTTACCCTCCAGGACACTTTGCTTTTCAACCCTTTTTTACTACTAACTGTAAAAAAACCACACCACAATTAAATATGCATCATGCGGTCCAGAAGATTTTTTTTAAAAAAGCTTTATTAAACATACACTCTTTAGAATTTATTTAACGATTTCTCCCACCTTGAAGGAATCCTCTATCACACATACAAGTTCTTATTTTCAGTAAATAACCAAATCAAGCACATAAGCCTGTCCTACTCACACACAGTAACTGAATGGTAACAGAAATGGCCAGTGGTAACTGAAACGACGTGTAGAAAAGTAGCTCTCTAACAATTTAAACCTGGGTTAACCTCTGCATGAAATATCAGGAATAATCATCTGTCCTGTACAACTACAGGGAAGCAGCACTGAAGGCAAATCTGGTCTGTGACTATTTAACAATAAAGCAATTACCTTTTGAAGTATATAAAAGCCCCACCACTTTAGAGGAACTAAGTAGCTTAGGTACATTTCCACATTAATATTTAATGCTGGTTTATAGCATTAGACAGCCATCTCCATTTTAATAGGTGGATGAGGATTATAATCTTCAATCTGAAAGTCTTCTGCCTTGAAGTCACTGATGTCTTTAATCTCACGAAGAATTCTGAGTTTGGGGAAAGGTCTTGGCTCCCTCTGAAGCTGAAATAAAAGCAAGCTTACTGTATAAAACTAATACTTGAAAGCAGAAACTTTGTGTTCTCAATCTCAAATCAGATTACAAAATGTAGGCTTTCCCTTCCCACCAAGAAGACTTATACTAAGGAAAAAAAATTGAAGAAAATTCCAGTACAGTTAGGTAGAATCTCCCTTAGTATTTTCACAGGGAGCAGTAGCATAATTTTTAGGTGAATTCCCTGATCATCCAAATGCACTGCAAGTACTTTCAGTTGGCAAATCAGTTCTGGTGGTTACAGATCACATTCCTTCCAGGTGGAAATTAAATTGAAAAATCTGACCCTAACATACATCAAATATTCTACAGCTTCTCACTTGTCATCGTTCGGGTCCGAATCAATTACTACTTCTCTGGATGGTTTTGAACCATACTAATAATGAGGACATTCAGTCCAAGCTTAGTCTAATCAAATCAAACACTGATTTTATCCTACTGCAACAAATTACTTCCTGAAGAAAATGTAGCCTTTCTCTGCCAAATAGTATTACTGATTAACTGTGAATTTTAAGTTATCCTTTTCTGATATATTACAAAGACATTTTATTTTGTGTTATTGGGATTAGGTGGAATTATTTTCAAAGTTAAAAGCACAGATTCTGGATTTTTAACTTGGTTCTAGAGTAGTACACAGAGGTACATTTCATTCATGCTTGTATTGTATTTCTGTTTGCAACCTGAACTGAACAGATGTTAAGGCACTACAGTTATTAGGATAGAAAAGAGAAAAAAACCCCACACAAATTAATATCTGCAAAAAGATATTTAAATTATCAAGGTAATTTTGCATTGAATAAGCACTGTGGAAGATAAAACGATAGAGCACAGAATAAGTACTTACCTGGACTTTTAGAGGTTCCACATGGTTCAGATATATGTGAGCATCCCCTAAGGTGTGTATGAACTCTCCAGGCTGAAAAGAATGAAGAATACATGTGGTTTTCAAAGAGTCAGGTCCCAAGAAAGCAAAACATTACAATGCTTACAGTATTGATTTTCAGCATCAGGCTAGTGTGGAATTGCAGCTTCTGTACTGGATTGTATCCTTGAAAGCTGTGAAGGGTGCAAGCTCCTCTGACTAGTACAAAATTAATGGAAAATAAAATGAAATTTCCACTAGTTTACCAAAACATTTATCTTTCAAATCCTGCTGACAGTAGCTTTGGTAAATGAATGGAGCAATAATGATTTGCTCACTGAGACAGAAACAGGTGCAGCAGTGACGTCCAGCTTTTCCACTCCACTTCTAGTAAGTACAACTCGCCAAAGCTGGCTTCAGAGCAGTTGCCTCAGCCACTGCTAAACAGCAGTGGAGGTGTAAGGCACAGGCAAGCACTCAGATGGGGTTTGCAAGTTCTGTGACTTAGCAGCCCCTGAGCAAATTTAACGTGGGGAAGTTTCATCAGCTTTTACCAGCCTCTGACCAATGTCAATCAGCCCTCAGATATGTTACACTGAAAACCACCAAAGCCATGAGAGGAAGTGGCTGAGAGGCAATAGCTGGCCATAACTTCAAACTTCACTTTTTTTAGTACCTTGGACTAATTTCTGCAGTTGCTGTGAAGCCTGATTCTTCCCTATTGCCCTGTTTTAAGAAGTTCCCCTTCATGTTGCCGGTGGCAGGAGGATTAGGTGCAGAAGGCCTTTCTTGTAAAATTTTTTACATACCCTAAAGAAAAGGGGTTTTCCCTTGTACAAGATTATCATGCATTTAAATTTCTCTGCCAAATAACAAAATACAGCTCTGAAGTCAGGGCAGGAGCTATTTGAGCACATACTACCACTCTACATAATCATCTACAGTAGGAAATCAAAGAAATGCACAGCTAAAATTATAGCTGGAAGTTAGGTGGGCAGAATATCCAAATTAGAACCTTGACAGCAACTGCTGAGCTACTGTTCACTTCCAATGAATACATGCTACAAAATCTAATCACTTGTATATTACTATCCCATGAGGACAAGCACTCAGTTCAGATATCTAAGACTAGTGAACAGGTCGGTCTTGACACAGTCAAGACCTGAAAGGATCTTCTACTTAATCTGAATTTTAAAATTCTTACATTGCTGATTCTAACTGCCCATACAAACCAGAGGCAATTCACATCAAATTCACAGAGCCCTTTTTTACACATACTTCAGCAAGATTTCAAAAGTATGTTCATTCCAGTTCTTCTTGGATATGACATGAAGAGCCTTATGTTTTAGTCCCTCATTTCTCAGACAAGAATTAATAAAATGATTAAATAGCCTACCTTCAGCCCTGTGACATGGGCAATCATGTATGTGAGCAGTGAATAGCTGGCAATATTGAAAGGCACTCCTAGTCCCATGTCTCCAGACCTCTGATAGAGTTGGCAAGACAATTCACCATTTAGAACATAGAACTGGCAAAGGGCATGGCATGGAGGCAAAGCCATCAGGGAAATATCTAGGAATTGAGGTACAGAAGGTGAAGGGAGGAGAAAACAGTAACAGCATTAGTGCGTTATCAATGTAGAAGATGCAAAACCTAAACAAGCATGTAATGAGATACAGTAGAGAGCCAACTGCACTGTCATTCTGTTGCTTTTTCTCTTGTTTATAAGCACCTGCTGCCCAAGCAATTAAGTCCAGGTCATGACAAACTGTCTCCTGGGTTGTATGACCAGCAAACCGTAAACAGATATTCCACAGAACAGATTTATGCCATAATGTTGCACAGCAGTTTATTTCTACTCACCTTGGTGAGACAGTTGAATTCCCTAAAGGAAGACATTAAGAGTAAAATTCAGCATATACCCTCAAGCGAATTCCGACTGCTTCATCTTACTCTCTTCCCATTGCAATGTGCTTGTTGAGATATAAAAGTAATGATAGTTTAAAAAAAATAAATCAGAAACCAGAAGATCTTCTGAGTGTTTTTCTACGCTTGAGAAGTGCTGAAAATAAAATTACAGCTTGGCAAGGAAAACTTTCACCAGATATCTTCTGAGAATGTTTAACCTTGAAAATAACAGCAATAGCATGTGGCATGCCCTTTCAGACACTAGCTGGAAAATGCTGTGTGATTTTTTTGGAGCATAGATCTATCGCTGGTGAAGTTAAACATTCTTTCACAGTAGCTCTTGTTTAGAAGTTACGCTACAGAGTGAATGGATATCTATGTATAAACAGACCCTATCATTCATATGATACAGGTTGATCATATGAACCCATGTTCAAGGAGAAGATTACAACACAAATAATACTTTTGTTCTCTAGTTTTAAAGGTTAAGTTTACAATAGGCTACATGGCTAAAAGGCAGACACATTGTTTTAATATACTTTTTATGGTTTGGGTTTTTTACATTTTCAAAATAAGAGTTACTGTATTTGAAGAGAATGTATGTCAAAGACACTGGTGTATCCCTCACTTTAATCTGGAGAGGAACACTGAAGAAAAGGTTCATTATTTTTGAGGTCTGAACATGAGGATTAAGTAGAGAGAGAATCAAAATTATAACCCCTGGCCATTTTTACTGCACTCCTGGTAGTTTTATAAAGAATGAACAAGGACAACAAATGGAACTGACTGTTGACACAGGAACAGATCATAATTTAGCAATATAATGTGCAACCACATTCACTTTACGCCAGCTGCTCAATACCTTTGGGATTCCAAGCACACATAATGATTCTTCTGTCATCTGGATTGGTTTTGATCGTTTCAATCACTTTTTGCAACTGATCAACTCCTTGGTTGGAGTAATCTGAGGAAATATAACAAATAAGGTCTAAACCAGACAGATTCAAGTCATGGTATTTTTTTAACACTCAGCCCAGGTTCCACTGAAAAATGATACTCAAATGACAACCTCTGAAGATTTTATTGCAACTTTGAAACTGATTAATAAGTTGGCACCATCCAAATATAGGTTGTTCTTGGTCTTTCTTAGGATGCTCCAGAGCCTGCAAAATTCTCATGTTGATATTCTCGTATGTCCCCCCAACTCTTTCATGTGCTTTGAGTACCTTTAGCACCCACTGAAATAGGACCATTCCTATTTATTCCATTTTCAACAACTAGACTCTTTCTAAGACCAATTAGAAAGTCTGTATAATCACTAAAACCCAAGAAACAAAAGCTGCAATACAAAAGAATACAAAAGCAGGACAAAGCACAATATTTTATCACTCATGATGACTTGTTACCTAAATAGAACAAGAGCTGTACTGGAATGGACAAGATGTTACCACCTGGTCAGTCACAGTATTTAGACTGATTTGCTTATTGCATTTCTGGATTAAAATGCCTTTCTAGACATTCAGCTTGCATGCTACAGTGCTCCTTTATATACATATATATATAAAAATTATGCCCAGACAAGTGTGTGCCAGGTGCCAGCATTCTTTACAAACTCAAAAGTAGAAAGTTTTTGACAGATGAAAAAATGCATCCACCTAGCACTCTCAAGGTCAAGCATGAAAACTAAATTTCTATAGGATTTAGCTCCAGAAAGGAATTTTAATCATGTGTAGCACAGGTTATTACATTTCACCAAATGACACTCACAGGCTGAATTTCAGGCTCAATACAAGTTATGTAAGAAATTTTCTGAAATTAACTGACCATTAGAATGGATTTCAGAATAAAAAAGTCATTAGTTGTTAATCATTGTTCTGACTCATGCCAGTGAATCAGCATGGCTGGTAACTACTTTTTTCTAATAACCCTTATTGCAGCAACATCAAATTATGGTTATAGGGAGACTCAGGCTGGCAAACAAGGTAATACACAATTAGCATCTCAGGGAACTCTTCTGCCAGCAATACTGTGCCAGAAGCCTTGTCAAATGGTTATGTTAGTTTCTGAAGCTAATTACTGATCCTTTCCTTAAGTAATGCAACTTAAGGAAATCTATTCGTAAGGAAAACTATGGGGATTTACCTTGTTCTTTTTTTTCCATGCTATGTTGTGCCTTAGACCTTTTAAGATGAGAAACCTCTGTTAGTTTTCAGATGTGTCAGTTCACAATTTGCATCATTTGTGTCACTATAAAATTGCATTCTGCTAGTAGCCAACATGCCAATAGTAAGTCTAATATCAGTAATTAATGTGAGCTTCAATTTGAGGCTGTACTGAAAACAAAAATAAAAAAAACCAAGAAACCCCACCTAGATAACTAGATGTTGTTAATCCAAGTTAAAAAGTCACACCAGATAGTGACAATCTGGTTTTTGAGCCCTTTTTATTAATGGCAGTCCTCTAAACATTTCCTACAATCCTGTCCTTCAGTGACTTGGAAAAGAGGAATCAATATACTTGAGAGTCAGTTTAATAAACCAGTTCCACTGAAAAAACCAACAGGTACTGCATCACATCACAATTTGTCACAGCTGTTCTGTCCACAGCATCATCAGCTATGGAAACATCCTGCTTTGTTCCCGATGCAGAATGGAAAAAAAAAAAATCCTTTCTCTTCCACTGCCTCCAGTTCTTTCCAGCACTGATGCCAGATCTTTCCAGCACTCCATCTCATGGAGATGGTCCATCTCATGGACCCTGCACTGCTATACAGAGATGGCAGCCTGTGTTCCACCGTTATCAAATGGAGCTAGCTCAAGTTTCTGGACTGCAGCACACACATCCTTCCAGCTATCAGCAACCACATCTGCTCTAGGTGAAAGAGTAACAGTGTGTGCCTTATGACTCATCTGTTCCACACACACCAAACTAGAGTATACAAAGCTACATCTTTCAGGACAATTAAGACCGAATAAGGAAAAAAAAAGTTAAATTAACTCTCTGAAACACTCTTTATTCTGGCTATCAGTTTGCTATGAATGGCTCTTTAAGAACAGTCCATTCCATGCAGACTTCTGGAAGTGATGTGTCATAGCTGCCTCACTGAGCGCTCAAGACTGTATTTGGATGCAATTACCTGTGTGCATATCTTTGTATTCTGCTCCGAAATGCCTCCACTGGAAACCATACACTGGTCCCAAATCACCCTCCTCTCTGGTGCTGAAACCCTGCTTATCCAGGAACTCACGTGACCCATTAGCATCCCAAATCTTCACACCTTTTGCAGAGAGCTCTTTGGCATTTGTAGAACCCTACAAAACACAGTGAGAAGTCTGCATCCTAATTCCAACACAGAGGACATGATTCAAACCAGTTGTATCAAGCTTTGCTAGTCCATAGTATTTCTCCACTCATAACAGATCAACAGTATAATTAATGTAATGAATGAGGTTCTTGCACATGGACAGAACAAAACTTATGAGCAACATCCTGGGATGGAGTTTGAAGTGCCATGCTGCTGTTGTTTAACTCAGGATTTTCACACTTTGTGAATGCACAAACAGCCTCAAGGTCAGCTGTGGAAAGTCATTTCATATCTGCAGAGAACAAGATGTTACTTTACAGATTGATGAAAACAGACTAACAAAAAACATATGGCCTTGGCATGGTCTTTGCCAACCCACCTATAATAAGCTTAAGGTCTTAAAAATCCTTTTGTTAAAATGACAAAAATCAGAAAATAACCCCGAAAAATGTCACTGAATCCTGCAAGAGGTCCAAATCAGAACACTCAAAAATCCAACAGAAGTTATGCTGTTTTGGGGAGTGTCTAGTCTTTTACAATTGAAAAAAAAAC
>VYZR01061713.1:7501-52540 GCA_013400675.1 Oxylabes madagascariensis
AAAAAAAAAAAAAAACCAAAAAAAAACCAAAAACCACAAAAAACCCTCAAATACTGGGAAGCAGGTGAATGAGTTCTCTGTAAAACCTGCAATTTCTGCAGAAAAACCAAATTGTAACACATGGCTCCCGATGTCACTTTCCCTGGACAACCAAGTGATAGCACCTTCATTAAATTTATTCATGTAGAGGAACAAACACACCCTTCAGCACTTCTAAACAATCCTTTAAAAGGAGCATGCAGATCCTGCCACTTCAGAAGGGTTGAGGATTTAAATGGGTTAGGTGAAAGTGCACTGGAATACAGTCAGCGTTCAGGAGTCATCCTCCTACTAATTTGGAGATCAGAAGAAAAAAAAAAAAGGAGCTTTGTGTCTTCTTAATATTCTACCTTCACGTCTCATATGTGAAAGTTTAAGTGTTTCTTTTTGCTCTATATTTTTGATGGGGTAGAGGGGAATAGAGGTGCAAGATTTATTGGAAAGGCACGTTTCTTTTACTGCCCCTTTAAACGGGAATAGTGGTTCATGTTTTTCCCATGTGAAAATGTGCTGCTGAATTTAATGAAGGTGCTATCACTTGGTTGTCCAGGGAAAGTGACATCGGGAGCCATGTGTTACAATTTGGTTTTTCTGCAGAAATTGCAGGTTTTACAGAGAACTCATTCACCTGCTTCCCAGTATTTGAGGGTTTTTTGTGGTTTTTGNGGGACAAAGCCAAGTGGGGCAGAGAGGACGACTCTGCTGCCAAGCAGCCTCTGGTCCTTTCCCCCACTGGCTGTGAATGGTCACAGGCAAGGAAGAAATGTGTCCCAGCTCATGGCAGCACATCTTACCAGGCTTGTCAGCTTTATTACAGAAAAAACTTCATTCCATAACAAATATTGACAGAGGAAAAAGCTTTTGTGGGAGCTTTGCTCCCTGGTAAGTTGGATACTGGGAGTGTAAGGCTTTGGATGTGTAAGTGTGTAAGTGTAAGATCCAGGCCATGGAGAATCACCCCACATCCTCTGGGAGCAAAAGCTGGGACTCAGTGCTGAGTCTGTGCACTTCATCTGGGGATTTCCTTAGAGCCAGAGGCGTTTGGTGCACAAGATGATGAGATGAGACCCAGAGATGCCAAAGAACGGGAGCATCTTTGGCTTTGTCCAGATTCTTCCTTTATATTAAGTGCAATAAATGGGAGAAACAGGTTGGGGTTGTGCAAATGGAGAGCAGGAGCCAGTGCTGATCCCCAGGAAGTGGTGTCACAGTCACCAGCTCAGTGATGTGAACTAACCCCTGCCTTTGCCCTCTGTGCTCATAGAGATCCCAACACATTGGAGTGTGCTTTCAGAAACCCCTGCAATGGTTTCTGAAGCAAGAAAAGGATAATAATGGATTTTGTCTCCTTCTTCTGCAGAGTTCGGCCTATTTTTGTACACTCACATGTAAGATGAGCCACATGGACAGTTTTTCAGTCCTTTTTCTATTTGTCACACTCCTGGTAGATTGATACACAGGGAAAAGTTTATAATTTGACTTTTTTTCCCCTAGATCCAGTATTCACATACAGAAATCAAATCAGCCATTCCAGATTAACAGGAAACCATCAGATGATTTTATGGTTACCATGGGAGCTCAGTTGTGGGGGTAAAAGGTGGACATGCACTATGATGTTTTTTTAATCCTTTAAATAAAGGAGTAAGAGCAGATTTCTTTCACAGGAAGTTCAAGAATAGTGTGTTTCAAGGGTCTCAGGTATTTGCTGTGTGGAGCATGGGAGGCAGATCTTTGTGTTCAATACCCTGCAGTGGTGTAGGTGCAGGACCAGAAGACCAAACCTGGCATTTTTGGCCATGAATGAGCAGCTCCTGCCCCTGGGAGCTGCCAGAGCCTTCTCAGGAGCTAGGGGTGGCAGGAGCTACCTCTAGAGGGTGACAAATGGCCACACTGAACATTGTCGCCAAAACTTTGTCATGAGATGCTGCCATAAGTCTGAGTCATGAAGTCATTCGGCAACTTTGTCATAAGAGTCCCTCTTTCTGGCACTCCTTTGCAGGGAAGCTGTGGAGCAGAATGAAGATGGTGAGCACCAAATGAAACTGATGCTTTCCATGCAGTTGGAAAGTGGCACTCCTTGTCCAGGGCTTTTTGTGTTGACTTCACGGGTAACCTCTAGAAAGTCCTTGTTTGGCAGACATTTGGAAGGGAGGACAGTCCAGTGAGGCAAAGGAGCTTTTCCTGACATTTTTGTTGCTCCTGGGTCACAGTAAGGCACTGGGCTTGGGCTGTAATGACCTTTGATCTGAGCTGGTAAGACAATTCTTGTCTTGCAGTTGGGATGCACTGCAATGGAGCAAAATGTAACATTTGGCAAGGATCCAGTGCTTTTGTGCGGTAAGATGGAACACACACGAGGCTTTTGCAGCAGCATGGCCAGGTGCAACACGGTTCTCCAGGTCAGAAAAAGGAGGTGATAACTACCATCAGGTATGGGAATGCAACGTGAAACCAAAACCAAAGTCATCAGTGGACCTTTTAAATAAAACTGCTTTCCCTCCCCAGAACAATGACAAAAACTTTAGGCAAAATGTCCTTTTTTATATGTGGAACTAATACTTCAAGGAGAAGCTTTACATTCTGGAAATCAAAAGAGTTTCTATCCAGCAGGAGAATAAACTCTAGTAACTCCAAAGGGGCAAAATGATCAGTGGTGCAGGGGAGTGATGCGATGTGCAGACTTGTGAGTGCAGAGGAAGGGACTTGTGCTCGTGTGTCAGCCACGAATAACCTGAGAATCCACTCCCAGCGTGAAGATATTCAAAAGCATACTTTCAGGATTAGTATATTAGATAACCAGAATTGAAGGAGGAACTCTTTATATAGAAAAGTGAAGGTAGGATTTCGGATCTGTTGTCAGGAATTGTTAAACAAAGCGCCAGTCAGATGCAGCTGCTTTGTCAGCAACATCTACACATCTATTTTTCTTTTGTGAGGTACTGCAGAGATGCTTATGATAAAATTTGATATTATGGTGCTATTGTTGCATACAGAATATGAGAGGCGAGAACATTTGGAAGGAGGAATTGAAATAATAAAAAAATAAGTATTAAAACCATCAGGACAGCCAAGTTGAATAAAACCAGCTGAGGACCTGACTCATTTTGTGATGTCTGTGGCACACCAGATGCACGCACATGTATTGTGCTTACTGCCCTGTGGGAGTAGCTGAAAGAAAGAAAAAAGACATTTCCAGAACAATACTGGCATAAGACATGTATTGTTATACTAACCCCCTGATACATTCTGGTTTTAGGGTAATTGTGTGCGTGTTTGGTGTTTGAAGGAGAAAGGAGAGATACTGCAATGAGTCACTTCTCCTTCCCCTCCTGCCTTTGCACCATGGGAAAGGCTGGTGCTACTCCAAAAGGTTTTTCTCACTGTACCATAGAGATGTGCATTGACCTTTTAATACGTTTTAAGGTCACGTGGGATCATTTTGCTTCACTTGACATAATCCAGTCCAGCAAATGTTCCCTGAGAGAGGGATGTCCTGGCTGCCCAGGGTGAACCAGCCATCCCACAGCTCCCCAGCTCTCCCTCCACCTACTTGCTCTGCCCTCCAGCACAAGCAGCTCATTGATTCTGTTGTCCTTTTCCTTTGTTCTTTTGGGATTTCTGTCCTCTGTAAAGGACAAAAGAGCAGTCCACTTTAGTCCTGACTATGCAGGAGAAAAGCCTGAACTGTTGGAATTTCTCTGCCAGGATGCAGTTGCCTGGGATTTTTATTCACAGTGGTGCCTTCCTGGAGTTGTACTCTGGACCTGAAATCTTGGCCACAAGGAAAGTGAAGGGAAGGTTTCCATTAAGTCTAATGGGGATAAAGCCTTAGCTGATGAGGCAAACACAAAAATGATGTAGTCTTTTTCTACTCTACATGATTAATATTGGGAACCAAATGTCTGTATCAAATTGTCTGTTGTAGTTACGCCAAGTTTCAGGACTCAGACAGCTGGCAACCAGTAAAGAATTTATTTGGAAATTCAAGCCATTCGCAAATGGCCTTAATTCTTTTACTGCCTTTCCCTTTTCTTGGCCATTTTTACCTCTCCTTTTATTTATTCCTATTGTGTTTGCAAAGGATTTTTCACAATTATTTGGAGACATTTTGTTTTGTACTGCAGAGGAGAAAAAGCCCTGCTTGGCTGAGGTGAGCAGCTGCCGGGGATCCCGCTACACCTCACTGCCTGGCTCTTCAAAGGGAAGCTCTGGTGAAATGTCTCTGTGGCCAGAGAGCAAAAATGAGTTCCATGGGAACAGCTTCATTTCCTTTGATGTTTGGTGGACTTGGCAGTTCAGCATCCCTTGATTCACCAGCTTGGCAGAGAGCCGGGATGCCTCCAAAGCAGGTCAAGGCTGTCATAATCTGACTGTGGAACAAACCCGTTCTCAGATGTGTTTCATAACAGCAGCCGAGTGTTTTCCTGCCCCGTGGAGAGCCCGGGTCCCAGCGGCACACGGCAGAGAGGTGGGGAAACCCTGCCTCAGCATTTTCTGCTCCCCAGCCCCATCTCAGCTCCCAGCTGTGCTCAGGCAGGCACCACAGCTCTGCAGCCAAGCCCAGCACCCTCGCTGTGGCTGTGCAAGTGGAAAAACAAAAAGCCCGCAGGAGAAATAAACTTAAATTTGCTGCAGCAGGACAGCTGTGTGGTGCAGGGAAATCTGCAGCTTGTCAGCCCCTGATGCTGCTTCTGGGTCAGCCTTGCTCAGGAGAACCAGCTTGGATGGCCAGGGAGTGGCTGTGCAGTAGTGTCTTCTTTTGGAAGGAAAATATCTCCCAAATCTGCATTGACTGCATGGCCCCACCTCTCTGAACAATAATAGTGATGAAGAGAGAAGTGAAAGGCAGACACATGTTCTGCTGAGCTTAGATGGGAAGCACATTTGCCTCCTTTATTCCCAGAACTGGTCATTGCCATAAGGCTTATTTTGGGCTAAAGGAACCTAAATAGACAACGCTGTCAGGTGTGGGGATTTTAGGGTTCAGAGGGGTGTTACATCAACAGAAATGTTCAGGGATCTGTAGGGTTAACTGTGATGGTGTCTGAGCCCATGGAGGCTGGTCAGCTCCTCACAAGTGGCTCCTGCCTGCAGGACAGCCTGTGCTGGTGCTGGCTCTGCATGCAGGGAAGGAAGGGACAGTGCTGCTCCCCCAGCTGAGCCCCTGTGACCCCAGTGATGGATGGACTGCCTGAGTGTAATTCTGGGCTGAGAGCTCTCCTTTCAGGCTTCCCTCCTCATCCTACGAGGTTAATTGGCCTGAGTAAGAAGCCTCAGGATATAAAAGCAGAATTCCAGCATGCCATACATTGGAACTAATAATTAAAAGGGTTAATTATCTTGAAACTGGGAGCTGTTGGAGCTGAATGAAGTGAGATAGCAGCTTAGAGTGTGTCTGCCTGCGTGTGTGGGAGGAAGGTGTGGAGGATGTTTATTTACAATTATCCCCTTTCTGGAAAGCTGGTGCAAATCAGTGCTCCCTCAGCCTGTTCAAAAGTCAATGAGAATCCTTCTTGGCTTTGGTTTTGTTGCTGTTTCACTTAACCTTTAAACTTTACCTTTTGGGTAAGCCAGGAATCAGTGAATCAAAACAGTTTGGACGTGTCTGAGTAAAAGTCAAACCCCTGAGCCTCAGCTGTGGTATCTATTGCACTGGAGCACTGGCTGGGTTTGGTGCTCAGAGGTTTGCAGCCCTCAGGTGCCTGCTGAGAGCCCAGGGTGCTGCAGCATCCCAGGGCAGCCCCCACTGATGATTTGCACGAGCAGTTTTTGTGAAGTCATCTCTGGTTTTCTTATGTTCTCCACAGAGTGGGGAATTTGGCTGTGATATTGCAGATTTTTCCCCTTTCGTCTGAAAGTGCTAGAGGTCCTGAACTAAAGGCATTTGTCCACTTTCCACGCACCCCACAGGACCTCCACTACCAGGAGTGGTCTCACCCTGGCAACTCTCCCCATTTTTTTTCAAGTACCGTCCCCAAAACCCCAACTTTTCTATTTGCAGCCTCTTGTCCTGCCCTTCCTGAGGTGGTTTATCTGGGGATCCATCGTGGTCTCTCCGTGTTTTTACCTCTCACAGGTTTCACTGTGATCAATAGGTTACAGAAATTTAAAGGAGAAATCCTATATCTGTCTATTTAAGATGAGGTGCAGGGCCTGTGACTGCAGAGCAGCTATAACTGCCTAGAGCTACCTGTGAGCAGGATTTAAGCCCTGGGTGATGGGCTTGGCACAGTCATGCTGGATTTAAAGGTTTCCTGGGTGGAGAGAGTGAAGTAAGCCGTGAGGCTCTGACTTCAGCCTTACTTCTGAGCCAGGTAATTCCCTTTGAATGAAGTTTTGGTGCCAGATACTATTTCTGAGGGCTGAGATTGCTGAAGATTTCTCCAGGCATCTGTGCTGCTGAGGTGTATGGTGGAATAAAACTAATTTCTCTCTGCTGGAGCACGTGACAGAAGGGACACAGTGGTGGAATAGGGTCGCTGTACCTTGGAGTAAGCAGGCTGTGAGTTTTTGCTGAGAGAAATATGGTAGAAATATTTGTAGATATTTAACCATTATGCTGTGCTGTGCTCCTGCTGTGCAACACACTAAAACCTCATCTTCAGAACATGTTCAGGGTGAGGATGAGCAGAGAAGAGTGAGGAGCTGTTGGAAGGAGATGGGAGGGAAAAGTAATTGAGCTTGGAGCTGCAGGAAAGAGCTATGGCCATGACAGTGAGGGAAACTGAGTTCCCTGGCTACATTTGGTGCCCACGGCTGCAAATGGAAAGGTGTTCTCTTACATTTGTGCCATCTTTGCTAGTCATTTATCCAATTTTCACCTCTTCCTAAGCTGTCAGCTTCACAGTATACATTTTCAGGAGTAAGCACTGTGCTCACAGCTTCTGTGCTGTGAAAATCTGCAAACTCGATGTCAACTTAAAAAATGTTATTCTGCAAGGAAAGGAGGGGGGAGGAAAAAGAGAAGAAAGAAAAAAGGAAGAGGTGTCCAAATCATCTCTATCTGTGGAAATAGGAGTTTAAAACTACGACCAACCTATGTTAGCTCCCTCAGGATGAATTCAAATCTAGAGTGTTACTGGTTTTAATAACATGTTGAGATTACGTAGCAGAGATGTGGGTGCCATAATTTCTTTGCAGAGAACGCATTAAAATCGGGTATTTTGGCTTGCACCACAATGCTGCATAATGACAGTGTTATGTTCTGTGCCAGCAAATCGATGGGATGCTCCTTTCTTTGGATCACATATCTGTTATCACTCCAGACAATGAGTATCTGATACAAAATAAAAGTGATGGATGCCAAGTGAACCAGAGAGTGAGGAGAAGATACTGTGGTTCATTGACTAACCAAATTACTTTGGGGGTATTTAAATGCATCTCTAGCTTTTTATTCTGCATGGGCTATTATAGATGAATTCTGTGATGATTCAGCCTTGGAAACATTAACCTGTTCTGTTCCATGTGAGATTCTGGTCACCACATGAGTGTGGTGATGTGGTGGCAGATTATGAAGCACTTTCCAGGATAAAAAGGTTCTGATGAAATTTTTTTAACATTTATAATTTCATTTTAGTAGAGCAGTGTATCTGTTTATGCTTAAAAGCTGAGCTAAGACTGAAGAAACAGGAGCCGAACTGCATAGCTCTAGGCAGCAAACTGTGTGTGGTACATTATTGCATTCACTTGGCTTTATCGCCCATTTCACTCCTGGGTTTGCCATTCCACCACCGCAGAAACTGGAGCTGATGATTTTGCTGCAAAAGAAGCGAAGCAGCTGCTAACTGAAGCAGGGAAAATCCCTCACCAAGTAATCTGTAAATAAGTAAATAAAACCCTGGATTGGCACTGCTGATGCTTGCACCCATCTTGTATTTTGCTCTGAGGAGAGTGTAGCAGATCAGTTTGTTTGCAAAGACTTTGGCACAAGCTGGGAAGTAGAGGTCGGTGGCAAAGAATGCGCATGAAAAGACACTTTGAACTTTTACATATAAATACACTGCAAACTTTTTCTGTGAGAGTGGCCAAAATAAGACACCGCCATCTGTGTGTATCTTGTCCAAATAATTGAAGAAGAGGCTGCCTTTCCAGTATCAAATACCAAATTCCTTATGAGCTGCTCCAACTGTCATGAAAAGTATTCAGACTGATGGTAAATCTGTTTGGAAAATCTGATGCTGCTTTTAGACAGTTCATACCTACAAGCAATCTTATGCTGTCCAAGCAATCAGCTCAGTCTTTCATACAAACTTGCAGAAAACAGAAGCCATCTGATTATCAGGAAAACTCTCCTAACCACTATTAGAAAAGAATTTCTAAGCAAAAATTTATTTTAAAATAATCCTTTATATTGGCATACAGGGTGCACAGACCAATGCAATGCAGGGACACTTTTGGGGCACTCTGGGGTTTTTCTGAGAGCTGTTTGCAGCTGGATTTTGCTGCAGGCAGCTTGTTGTCATGCAGAGACTGTGACCTGGTGTGCTTGTTGTTGCCTCAAATGAGTTTATGGTCAACCATGAACTCTTTACGATGTTTGGCTAAAACCCATCAACCAGTTAACCTGGAAGTTGCTGTGTGTTCCTCTGCAGCTGTTGAATTAAGATGACGGCAAAATAAAGTTGAATTTAAAGACACCTGGGAGGCTGAGGAGCTGAAAACCATAAACATGGAGAATTATTTTAGCAGATATGCATGTATAAGCTGACAAGTAAAGCCTTTAAATTGAAATGTGCTGTCAGTGAGGTGTAGTCAAACAATTATTGAAATCCAAGGAGTGGGAGAATATATAGGAAAACAGGAATATTGGTTGGCAGGAAGCCAACAGGGGGCAACCGGAGCCTTCCCTGCCCACAGCCGTAACCCACCTCCAGCCATTGCCATTAGCCCAAATTGCTGTCTGTTGGACTGTAAAGTGTTACACGTTCCATTTAATTAACACCTTAAATTTGATCTTGATGGTGTGGGAGCTCCTGGAGAAAATGAAACAAATTTACAACTTGTATGAACAAAGGCAGCCCTTGCGAGGGGGCGGAAAGCACCAGAATTGCCATGGAAATGTCGAAGTGCTTTGTCGGAGCAGAGGGGGAGAGCCAGGTGAGGTCTGGGGGTTGCTGTGCAGAGCTGGAGGTTCAGCCCTGGTTTTGGGGAGAGCAGCGTGGGTGGGTGATGCTCTCACTCCAGACCTGCCCGTGCCCTGAGCTGTTCTCCAGGTGCTGGGTTGATGTCTCGCCATCCCAAGCTTTCTCCTGCCGAGTGGGACAGCTCCCTTCAAACCTAAAAGCACCAGGAATGATGCTGTATCATTGAGCACTGATGATTAATCAACGAACTAATTATCATTCCCGGAGCAGGCTCTTAGGAGCATTCCTGTCAGGGGGAGCAAAGGCTGAGAAAGGAGATTTAGCGTGCAGAGAACACGAGCTGTTTCCCACACTGCCTGCCACCAGATGACATTGGAGAAGGTTCTGATGTTCCAGAGTAGAAGAACAACTTCTGTGTGCAATTGTGGTCTGGTGACCAGCCACAGAAGTCTTTCAAAAAAGGTGAACTTAAATTTAAAAATAGAATGGAGTCGATTTTCTGTGGGCCAACAAGTCTATCCACTACTGGAGACCTTTAAAAACATGTGGGGATGTTTGACAAGAAGTACGTACATAGGGTTAGGTCTGCTTTGGGAGGAGTGATATACTAATTCCTTCTTTCCAGCCCAGCATCTGATTATTTACCATTATTCTTGCCAAAGATGCCCAGGAAAAAAAAATTCCAGATTATTTTTATATAAACATGTTATTCTTGCTTCTTTTATATTGGGAAATAGTAATTTCTTAAGTAGTTCAGAATGTATTCCATGTGGACACATCCTGGCTTTAGGAATCAGGAATCACAGGGGCTGCTTTGCTCCTTCTCTGGGCGTTCCCTGGTGCTGTGTGCTTCCCACCGAACTGAGGAAACACCTTTCCCTTGGGTCTTGAAATTCCTGCCTTCTTCCAGCTGCTGTGGGCTGAATTACCTCTGTCCTTCTCAGGTCTCACCCTGGATTCCTGCTGGTGTTCCACAATACACTGGCTCTCTCTGTGGCTCAGCAAAATGCCTGCCCTGCTTATATTCCCCACAATATCAAAATTTCAGTATGTACCATACATATCCCCAGTATCATAGCCACAGCATCAGCGCTGGCTGCTTTTTAGGGGGCAGTTTAGGGGTTTCTTTTAGGGCAATATTATCTCCATTCTCTGCCTGCATGGCAAGTTTAAAACCGGGGCTGAAGGAGCGAGGGGAGCGTGGCTGGTGCCGCAGCAAAGAGCATCCGGCGAGTGAAGGTGGTGTGGGGGAGATATCCCTTCATCCACACACACAGATGGGATCCGTGCCTCTGGAAGGGGACTCCGCTCCGTGTCTGCGGCATCAGCCGAGTCATCATCCCCTGCTCGCACGGCAGAGAATCCTCGGTGTATCCATGGGAACGCGGCTCTGCTGGAGCGCCCGCGGGATGCGGCTCGGAGCGAGCCGGGGACCGGGATGAGGATGGGGGGAGAGCAGGAGCGCTCCTCCAGCCTTCCTCTGCCCCCCGCTCAGCAAAGGCGAGGAAATGGCCCAAAGGAAGAACTAAAGTTTCCCTTTACCTCCACCGTTTTTCAGACAGAGGTGGTCTGTCACTCGATATTACTCCTGCATTAAATACACCACCATAGGGCTCATTTTCAAAATCTGATCAGGTTTTCTGGTTGGTTGGTTTTGGGTTTTTTTGGTGTTTTGTTGGGTTTTTTTGGTGTTTTTGTTTTTGTTTTTGTGGGGGTTTTTTTTTGTTGGTTTGTTCTGTTTTTTCTTTTTGGTTTTGTTTCTTTTTTTTGTTTTGTTTTGTTTTTGGGGTTTTTTTGGTGGGTTTTTTTGGGTTGTTTTTTTGTTTTTGTTTTTGTTTTTTGTTTTTTTTTGTTTGTTTGTTTCTTTTTTTAATGGGTACATCAGTGAGATGCTCTGTGCCCTGGGAGCCTGGGACAGGTCTAGCAACCAGGCTAGAAGGTTGGATCCCACACCTGTGGGATCCAAGGTTGTAGAGGCTTCAGCTTTGCTGGAGTGCAGAGGTAGAGCACCACATCCAAGGTGTCCAGTGAAGACATCAGGCAGCATCTAATGGCCACATTTGTGATTTTTAAAAGTAATTTTTTAGGGAGTTTGCTGCTGGTAGAGTGAGGTCCATATTGACAATCTTGGTGCCTTCCCTTATGTATCCTGGGTTTTTGCAATGTCAACCACAGAGTTGGTGTCGTAAGTAGAGGGCACACAGGGGCAATAAATTTGTTGCTACAAATTGGTAAATCTCTCTCCAGGTTTCCAGAAGTGACATAGGTGATCCCAGCCTTTGCTGCTTCAACAGATGTGTAACAGAGCTGGCTGTACTGGGTATGTTCTATGGCTCCCAGAGCACCAAAGGCAAGTTGTCTCAGTTCCTGTAGATCTTTTCTCCCAGGTTTTTCCATGATAAGAAGTCAATGCAAGATGGAGCTCAGCTGCACATGGACTTTCCTGAAGTTTTCACTCCCCTTTGACACAACACCCCAGGCAACTGTAGGATCCAAACCACTTTAAGCATTTTCTCCCTAATTAATGGCCATGTTTAAAGACATGTTCAATCACAAGTGAACAAACATGCTTCAGTGCTACCCCAAGGAGAGGCTTCCCTAAACCAGCTCTTGCTGCCCTGGTTTTAGTGGGAGCTGCATGAGAAATGTTTCTTTCTGAAATGTTAATTCAAGAAACATTCCCTCCTCTCACACCTTGCACACCCTTTCTTTCATTATGAATTTTTTTTTTTTTTTTTTTCAGATTTTATCATTTGCATGGCTAAAGGATGAACCAAAGTCAGTTTGGTTTGCAGTTTCCTTCCCACAGACTTAAAGGAGCTTTGGGTAACCACCCAGTGCACTGGGGTGTCAGAGCTGTGCTGAGAGGTCTCAGAGCACTCAGAAGTCAGCTATTTGCCTATCAAATGGCAGAGCATTTTGGATCAATGACTTGCTTTCATTCCCTTCATCTCTTCTGTCCCCTTCAGAACAATTTCTATTTCTCACTACTTTCTCTCTTTTTCTTTTATTTTTTTTTTTCTGCAAATAGTGGGAAAAAAAATCCATCTAAAGCAAAGAGTATGCACCAACTATTGCCTTCCCCCTCTGCAGAAATCATGTGGGAGCACTGTTTTATGTGTGTGTGTATATATATATATATATATGTATAGTTATAGCTATCAAGCAGTGAACTGAGACCAAACTGAACTTTCATCTGTGTTTGCTGCTCAACATGTGTGATAATTGTGAAAATATACTTCTTGGAGTGAGAAAATGGCAGAGATTTAGGCAGCTGGATCAATTATTTTTCACAAATTGGATTGGTCTGTTCTGATACCCTGCCAGGCTGCCGTAGGCGGGGGGTGTAGCTCACTTTCACGTGGGGGTGTGCAAGTCAGACACGAATCTGTGGAAAATCTCTGTGGGACATGCACATCCTCCTTCAAACTTCGCATCTTCACCATCACATCGTGAAATTGAGTGAAAAGATTGATCCATTAAACCAGTTTGCTAATTCCTTCCCCTGAAGCTGAATCTGGGCAGAATTCCCAGTCACTAAACTTTGTCACCTAATCTTTGCGAGTCCTTCAGGCAGAATGAAAATTCTCCCCAGCTTTCCACCCACAGGGCCCAGCCCTCTATAAATAACGTTTATGGAGAAAGCCTGATCATGCAGACTTTGGGGAACATTGTTTTGCTTTCACAGTTACACCCAGTACGGGACTGGGACCAAAACCTCAGAGCCTCAAACTTTCCATCCTTTGGGATGGTGGAATGTGCATTTGTCTGTTGATGCTCAGGCTTCCCACCCGTTCTCCAGCCTCATCTCCACGTGGTCTGAAGCTGGGCAGTCCAGGGAGGGGAGAGTTTGATCACACAAGCTCTTTGCCTGTCCATGGACACACACTGTGAGACACGGAGTGCTGCCCCTGCTCTTCTCTGGATCCAGGCAGAGCTTCTGAAGGCAGTGAAGGTCTGAGAGGGACCTGAGGTGGAGCTCTGTTGGAAGTTCAGGGTTTGGGGCACTGAGCTCAGGGGAGCTGGTGGCATTCAGGTGCCATGTGCTTCAGCCCCATAAGGAAAACATGGAAAAGCAGTAACAATGTGGATAAGAATACTTCTTTGTCCATCCAAGGATCTCAGTGGTCGTGTATTGAGGCCAGTCTGTTCCTTGTAGTCAGCTTTTGGTTTTAGACTCTTTGACAGCAGCAGAAGGGGCAGTTTAGCTCAGTTTTCTTCCTCTTCCATCAGCACCAGCCTCTGTTCACACAAGCCCTTTGCTAGGAAGGAAAATATTAGCAAAATGAGTTGACTGTGAGAGGAGGCTTCCAAGAGATGGTTTCTTTGTTCAACCACCTCTTTGCTAAGAACAATAGTTTCCTTGCAGGATATCAGGTTGGATACCCTCAGTGTCTATTTGCACCTCTGGGGACAAAACACACTTCAAGACCCTTCTGAGAAGGGGGAGAGGAGAAGGAAAGAAGAGCATCCAATTTCACATTCCCTGGAGAGCTGCAACTCCTTCCTTCCTTCCTTCCTTCCTTCCTTCCTTCCTGACAGACCCATGGTTTGGGGTGCTTTCAAAGCATCTGTCACTCTCTGGGATTGTATTTTCCCCCATTTGTGAAAAAGCCTGAGACTGTCTGACATCTCTGCTGCTCACGTCGTTGTGGCACATGCTGGACTTTGCAAATAAAAGGATCATGGCAGGTATCCTCAGCAGGTGTACCTCTCGGGGCTGCCCTGAAGGCAGAGGGAGGAGCTGCAGAGCTGGCCCCTGTGCCTGCTGCAGGGGAGCACGTGTGAGTGAATTACGAGATCTGAATCTTAATCAAAGATTATTTGCATCACTCAGTGATACCGACTCAGCCCCTTGCCTGGGTTTTCCTCTCTTTCCAGGCCTGAAATCGGGAGGTGTCCTGTTTTTGTGTGGGCTGGGACAACAGGCAGGTTCTTGCTGTCAGACTTAACAGAGAAAGCAGAGTTTGGAATGAGAGGGCACCTGGGACAAGGCTCATGCCAGCTCTTTTCTAAGCCCATTTCTATTTTTGCCACACTGAGCAGTGGGACAAAAACAACATTTGTCAAGATAATGATGCATCTCCTGTCTAATGTCATGAAGACACCATCTGATTTTTTCTCTTTCTGGTTTTATTTTAGCTTTACCTTATTAAAACAAAACAAGCCTGGTAGTGAGCTGATGGTAGTGTTGTTTGAAGGTGGATGCAGGAGATTTGGAGAATTGGACTGCATCCTTTTTTTCTGACAAGCTGAGTGATTTTGGCCAAGACTCTTGCCCTTATATGTCATCATATCTTTGCTGGCAAAATGAAGACAAAAGCGCTGTGTTCAGCTGAAAGGACCTTTTCTATTCAAAGGGGGTTGCAATACACAGAGTAAAGGGCTGTGGAAGGACAGATAAGTGACAAGTGGTAAGGCAAAGTAAAAGACGCAGGCTTTTGTAACCATATGCAAAAAAATATTTGGAGTCACCAGATGGCAGGATTCTAGACCAAATTTGTTTTTGTTCTTCAAATCAAAACATAGCATCTTTTACAAATGTCTGTCAAGTGAGGCGTGGATGTTATTAAATGTCAGGAGTGTTGGAGTGTCACTGCAGAAGGCCCAGGTGCAGGTAGTCTGGGGGATGTGATGAATAACCAGGAGCTTGCTGGTTGTGGGGAGTGCAGACGGCCTCAGAAACAAGCAGCACTGGGCAGTGCAAGCCGTGTGTTCCCAGCAGTGCCACCAAGGTGGGCTGTTTTCCTGAAGAGGTGCTGCAGCCCAAGCAGGACCCAGTGCTTGGAAGTGCTCTACCTGGAGATGAGGCCATCAGGGCAGCTAATTGCCGTGTTCTCTGCACCCTTTCCTACATGCAAACCTGGGGTGTGTCAGATGTAGACCTGAGCAGTCATTTTTCTAGGTGGCAATAAAACAATATGCATTTTCCAATTAACGGTGCAGGCAGCATTATTTCATTTTTCATTGCCTGCGTGAGTTAGCAGTGCTCAGGTCACTGTGGCCCTTCTAAAGAGGCAGGAAGAAATGGATGGGCCTTCTGTGGGATGTCTTTGCTAGCAGCTTTCCTTCCCTTTAATAGAAGAGATCAGAAGAGATCACAGAGAAGTTACAGTAGAGACTAAATGTGCAGCACCAGGATAAATAAGGCACACAGTCTTTTGGATTTAGAGGACATCCCTTCATTTTTGCGCAGTACAGTCCAGTCTCTCCTTTTCCAGTTTTCATGACAGATCTGACAAAGACAATCTTCTCTTTTAGGGCTGAGCTGTGAGCACTGCCAGACGCTCTGCTCTGTAAGAGCACGCAGTTTTGATCAAACCAAACCAATTATCCCACCAGAGTGATAGTTTACCATGTGGAGAGTGTCCATCTTACCAGACCCTGCTGGAATCTCGTTTTTTTTTAATGTACATATGTATTTTTAGCCCTACACCATTGCTACTCTGCTAGAGAGCAAATGACACGCTGCCGTGCAGGTAAAGCTGCCTTCAGCCAAATAAAGACTTAATTGTGGCACAAGCAATTCAACACATATCAGAGAAGACAAGTGCATTCAGTCTGGGAGATCGATGATGTTGACAGTTTTTGAAAATTGTAAAATGTAACTGTTATTAGAGCAAGGTGGTGCGTGAGAAACAGCGTGGCCCAAAGTAGATCTTGTCAGCAAGGCAGAAATATATATATCTCTTGAACGACTTGAGAGTTGTTGAGGAGGAAATATATCTGGTTTGGATCTCCTGCTCAGGTGTGAGATGCCTGGGAGCTGGTCACAATACCTTTTGGAAATGTAAACCTGCTGGGCTGTAAAAATGAGAGTGGAATCAGGACAGAGCTTGGCAATATTACAGTGTTAATTCTGTGAGGTTCTAAGCAGAGCATCTGAGGATTATTTATTTTCTCTTTAATTGCTGAAGCAGTGGTTAGGCTGGTGAGGTTTATTCCCAGGTACCACAGAGGCTGTGCAGGGAGGGCTTTCAGAGGCACTGGTCCCAGCAGACCCTGTGAGCAGGCTCTTGTAATTGCATGCAGCAGCCCTGGGAAGGAGGACTTTCAGCCCAGGAAAGGAAGGAGAAGGACATTGCAGTAAAAATAATCTAGGCTGCTTTGCAAGTCATTTAAAAGCTTGAAAAGAGTTGCTTTTCTTTTTTTTTTAGAGCCTGTTGGAAAGTGTTCATCAATGGAATTTTTTTAAAAGTCACATATTTCCTGAAAGGAAATTACTCCTCATTCTGAGACTCTCAAATCCACTGTCACTCCATCACTCTCCTAATGTGTGGCACTCTTAAAGGCACTTGGCTTTAACTTTTCAGCTCTTCTGAGCAGCATTGCCCTCTCTCCTTGCAGCACTTTTGTGTTTTTTTTCCAGCCCTCTCCAATTCTTGCACAGTTGTCGGCCTCCTTCACAAGGAGCCCCTCTGACTCTTCTCCCACGGCTCCCGTGTGAGCTCTCTCACACTTTTATACCTCATGGCTGCTGATGAGTCCTTCAAGACATTTTTTTTAAATGCCTTTTTTGCTCCTAGCAAGCTCTTTGCTCTGAGCTCCTCTCCACTGTGACCCTCTGCTTTCCCTGCTGGAACCCAAGCACACTCCCTCTTGAATCTTTCCTATTAAAGCTGCAAAGATAATGTGTTAAAGTGATATGCTAAATTTGAACACACGAGGACTTGCATTGGGCTGACATTTTTTAAAAAGCCCATCTCACGTTATTATTTTTCTTTGTTATGTGTTCCTTCTCTTTGTTGTGGCTTTTCTTAATTAGTTTACTTGCTGCTGTAAACAGAAGAAAGGATTCACTCATCTCTGAATTGATTTCCACACATGCAATAGAAAGCATGGTGGAAATTACTCTGGAAATTGAACATTATGTAGTGTGATAAATAGTAATTTGGAGGTATATTAACCTGCTTCCTTTAGGTAAAGAAATATATAATAACTGTCCTCATTCAGGAGCTGACATTTCCTCCTGATGAGGCATTTATCTTATGGCTTGATTATCTTTCTGTGAAAACATTCCCACTCTGACCTTTCCAGATGCTATAGTGGGCTATGCTTTCACACTGACTGGCAGCTTGCGGTGGCACGAGGGCAACTGGGAATATGAGGTGTTCTGCCTACCCTAAATCATTGAGGTGGTGACAACTTGTTGAAAAGCTCGTTGATGAAACCCAATTCCCTTCCTTTCACTGAAAGACAACTTATCCAACAAAGTAAAATGGGTTGGTGTAAAAGAAAATCACGAGATGTGTGATGGAGAGAGGGATGCGGTGCTGCCCTGCGCTGTTGAGGGTAATCCCTCCTGGGGGGGGTGGCAGCTCGGGGGTGACAACCTGCTTTGTGCCCGAGCTTCAGTGTCACCAGAGAGACCCGGACACAGAACAAAACAGTGCTGAAACAAAGCCAAGTGTACTACTGGTGTTTGCTGCTTTGGCAAGTCAGACCTCCTCTCGGCTTCCCCTGGCTTCCCCCGGCCTCTGATGAGCACAGAAACTGGCTTATTTCTCTAGAAAATGTAGAAGGCCATGGGAGTAAGCTGCAACATTTTTCTACTGAGATTATTTACTGCTGTATGCAGCCAGAAAAGGGGTGAAGCAGGAGCAGGGATGACTCATGGTGCCCCAGCCTCTCCCAAGGGCAGGCTGTGAACACAGAGCCTTTTCTCTCACCCTGGTCACAGGAGGGTGAGCTCTGTCCATAGCACAGCTCCTCCTGAATCACTTTGGGATCTGATAAAGCCACTATACCAGCACCCTGCCCTTTTTTTGCGGTTCCTGCCTGACTGGGCATGACATAAAGGCTGTCTTTAAAGTCTCTACTCACAAGGAAATGTGAAATGAACCCATGCTCTTGGGAGTACTTTAGGTCCAACCAGTGAACCCTTCTACAAAAACTGCAAAAAATGAAAACATCCACAGAAGATGCATCTCTGGTTTGGTTCCATCTGACAGAGCCAAAAGCCACTGGGTGTGCCCTGCATTACCAGCGTGGCTGCAGAGGGCTCAGGGACAAAGGCTGTTGGTTCAGATGGACTCTGAGTGACCCCTTGTGCACCCCCCTAACAGCACCATGAAGTCACTGTGCCCCATATTTGCACCTGACTCTCCCAGAGAGATAACTTTGACCTTGTTAGGCTTTGTAGCTGGCTTGAGTTTCCTTTCTTTGTGCACTACAACCTGGTTTAGCATCCTGTCATTCCCCTGAAGAGACCAGGACTTGGTGCACTGTTCTCTTCCCATCTCCTGCTGGAGGGAGAGCCTGGCTTCTGCAAGAGGGAGATCAGGATCAGGAGAGACTCGTGCCCTTGCAAAGCTTTCTCTGTAAGGAGAGAGGTAGGCTGATGGTGAACTGTTGTGTCTTGTTAGAAAGAGCCCAGACAAAGCCACAGGAATGAGTGAGACAACTGGATTCCCTTGAATTATTGTGCCCTTGAGCTTTTGCTGTCAGAGGATTTTCCCGTTGTGCTCCTGTGGCATGAGGGCACAGCTCCTGCACTGTGCCTGCACCTCCCTCCATCCCTCTAGAACAGCATTAAGAGAGAGAGTGCTCAGTAATGCTTGGGTTTGGAGGAGTTTTAGGAATATATGTGTACACTTTTTTACATTAGCAAGAGCTAATTCTGGAAGATGAGCCTTGAGCCAGAAGGGTTGCATTGCTTGCTCCTTCTAGTTGTCTGTTCCACCGCCCCCAGCTGCCTCAAGCAGAGAATTTGCTGTTGCAAAGGCAAACCCACCACTCAGACGGCATTTCATTGTGCCAAAGCACAGTCATGTGGGAAAAACCTTGTACCTGGAAGCTAAAAATATCCCTATGGGTGTCCCAGGGTTGGGCTACTGAACACTTCAGAGATGAGAGCTGGACGTTGAATATGAGTCCAGATTTTGTGAAAGGCTGGTGCAGTGGCAGGAGGTCAGAAGGGATGTGTTTGCAGGAGCCTGTGCTGTTGAAGATACCCAGAGCAGTGTTTTGTGCCTGTTTCTGTGTGTACAAGGCAGCTCATCACCCAAAGCAGAGCACTGGGTCCCTCTCAGTGGAAGCAAACCAGCAGCACTGCTGGTGCCCTGGCAGCTCATTACAGCACACGTATGGCAGAGCTGAACACATTCACCACGCTGAGATTGGATCCCACAGCCCTGCAGGGTCCTGTTGAGTCACCCAGAGTTGTTTAGGTTTAGACCTGTTATTTTCACCCAACAAACATCAGCCTCTAAGGAGAAAAGGTCTCTTTCCTCCTCTTGCCTTGCTGCTTGGTCACTTCCAAGTTACAGTATGAGGACAAGTGAGTTTTAATCCTATAAAAGAGTTCTTCAAACTACACAAACCCAAGTCTAATTTCACAGAAGATACCCTGGAGTCTCACACTGCTTACTGTGTGTGGTCATTTTGGGTGGAGGACACTACCCTCGGTAGTGCTGGGGGTAGCTCGGTCCCCTGTTGCTCAATCAAGGCACGGAAAACCACAGGAGGGGAATGTCAACATGTTGATGGCCAAAGGCATGTCAAAGCTGAATGTTGAGGGAACAACCTAATTACAGCTGTCAGGACAGACCTACAAGCAGAGGATTGTTGCTTTAAAAGGGGCTGTGTTGGTGGTGCTGAGGGGAAGTGTGTGTGCAGGGCAGTCTGAGCTTGGGACTCATTTGCATGGCAAATGCAGCAGTTCGAGTGTGGAGAGGATTCCCCACAAGGGACAGTGTTTGCAAACACAACCAGAATTAATACATTGGGTAAATAAACTCCAGACATGCTCTGCTCCGAATTAAATGATCTGCAAGAGATGAGAATCCTAGAGGGTTGAAAATGGAAGCAAAGTTCTGGGCTTGGTTTTACTTACGCTAGTAAGAATCGTGAATGTATCTGTGGAAGTTGATGGAGTGATGCTTATGTGACAGTTGTGTAAATGAGAGGATTTGGTCTCTGCAGTCTGTCACAGGAGAGTCTGATATTACCAAGAGCTGTCCTTTATGAGCTTTTTCCACATGCTGGAAAACTCTGTTACCAGAATGTAACATTTTTTGAGAAAAAGAAATCAGTTGGGCCAATTTTCTTTCTCTTATTTTTTTTAAATGTTTATAGCAAAGTGTCTCCTTACTCCCTACACTTGCAGCACTCAGTAGTAAGAGTGATGGTGACTGATGATGAGACCTGACAGTCCAAATTCCTTGACAGGCACAAGAGGCTCCTTGGTGCTTGTTCTGCCAGACAGGTTCCCCTCTGCCCTTTCTCCCCCAGACCATCCCAGAGCTGCTCCGGGGCTCTCTGAGCCAAGCTGAGCTCCCAGGCTGCTTGGAAAGACAGGTGCCAGCAGCTCCTTCTTGAGTCTTTTGTTTCAAATTCAGCCAAAGATCCCTCAGCACCCACATCCAGGCATTGCTGGGAAGCTGAACCTTGCAGGATCCAGCTGCGTGAAGAAGCACCAGGCTGTGAATGTTCTGCCCCACATCAGCATGTGGGAGTTTACCACCCTACACGTTTTGTGAAGCTGCTGTGATGGCCCTGTCCCCACCACCCTGACACGTGGCACACACCAAGCCCTGCCAGCAGCGCTGTCTGGGTTTTGTCAGTGTTTTGCCTTCTCTCCTGAGGCACCGCTGAGGGGAGCAGGAATTGTAATCACTTTCTGCCCCTTCCTTCCAATTAGTGGTCTCTCTTTTGTGCATCCTAAAATCAGTCCCCTGGGACATTTGCGTGAATAGATGGCATTAACATTTCCAAATTGGCATGGAGCAATGCTGTAGCTCAGCAACACAACCTCCTGATGTGCTTGTTTTAGTCAAAATTAGGGTACACGTGTGTGTGCTGGGGGGGTGCAGAGGAGAATGCCTGACATGAGTAATTGCTTGGGGGTTTTAACCCAATTAAGACCAGTTAATGGACTTATGAGGTGGATCATTTGTAAATATTATCAAAAGTCGGAACTGCTTAATTGAGAGTATCTGGGAGATCCTGAGGTCTGAGTCGATATGGGCTCCTGTAGCTATGAGGTGTCTAGGGAGCAACAGGATTTCATATAATCATCTCTTTCCTGTACCTGATGACTGAGCACATTTTGTTAGGGCTGTCCTCATCCTTTGGAGCAGATACGAAGCCGAGGTCCTGACCATGTGTGGTCAGAGAGGTCCCATGGCATTTGGAGCAGCGTTGCTCTGGCCAGGTTCCAAATTGGGTAATTACATTACATTTCCCTAAATTCCCCCTGTAGTTTCCACTGGATGTACTTCTCTTTCTCACATCCTGCCCGAGCCCATACTTTAGCTCTGTAACTAATTAATTTAAGTGCTTTGAAAGTATAAAATGCTATGTCAGTGCTGTGAGTACTATTATTACTCGTGCCCCAGTGTGATGTTGAACAGCTGTTAAGGGCCAGCCCCAGAGGTGGCTGTATCAGAGAAGGGAGATTCTTTGGAAGAGCTTTGGGGCTCATTGCAAGGACATTGTATAAACCTGCAACAAAATAATACCCCTGAAAAAAGGAACAGGCACATAGACAGCATTTATTGAACTTTTAAAAGTTTAATAATAGTATAATCGTCTTCTCTTAATCCCCTTGAATGAAACAGTTTAACTAATATATTCTTGTGATGTTGACTTACTCTCAGTTACCCACACAGAGATTAGCATCTCCTTACGCTAAGAACTGCACAAACTTAGTGAGGGTTGGAGTTTAAAATCGAAATAGAGCAGATGGGCAAGGAGATGAAAGCAGAACTAGGAGCTGTGGCTGCACAGACCAACATTTTTTACTCCCCTTTGTAATCCAGGCTTCGGATTAGCCTGTTTGCAGAATACTCACAGGCAGCTTTTCAAGGCTGGGGCTTCTCAAAGAACAGGAGCAGCACGTTAGTTGGGTTAAAGCTCAGTAGAAATCTGCTCCTGGAGGAGCAGTGGGCAGGGGCTGATGCACGGAATGCTTTCAGTCCTTTGACTGCACCTTTGGGAAGACCAGCAGCTCTCCTTTGATGTCCCAGGCAGCCTCAGCCAGGACAGCAGTGGCTGTCCCATAGCCACGTGTCACTTCCTTGGCACTAGCTCAGGAGCTTGGCCTGAATTTTCAGAGGTGCTGAACTCTTAGAGGTCAGAGTTTAAACTGCAGGATCTGTTGAGATGACCAAATACAGCTTTGTTGGTCTCCCCTCAGGAAGCCATGCTTGGAGCTGTTTTTTCCAGTGGGAACAAACGTCTTTGCTCTCTGGGGGTATTTACAGCCTAGACTGCTGGGGTGAAAAGGTCACAGCAGAGGGGCATTCGGTTTTCTCAGTCGTTTTTTCTGAGCAGATGTGGAAAGAAGGAGAGCACAGGGCTTACTGGAGGGGCAGATGCGGGAGCAGAGCAGGGCTGGTGCTGCCCAAGATGAAGCTGCCACGGTTTTGTTGGCACGAGGCTGCCCACAACCCAACTGCAGGACCCTGATTATTCAGATTTTTTAGACTCTGGCCAGAGGAGGTGGGCTGCACTTTAGTTTTCCCTCAGAGCAAAAGCCCAGATCTCGAGGCACTCACGTTTCTTCACCCATTTTCTTGCTTTCCTTGTTCCATTCCATGTGTGCCCAAATGCTGCCTGGCTGATGTGAGGCCCAGGCTGAGGTTTTTAGGCCCAGTGGGAGCGAAGCACAAGGGTCACACCAGCAGATAACAGAAGCCATGTTCTAGAAGCCTCTACTTCACCCTGGAGCCACTGTGACCACTGTCCTCAGGCTGTGGGACAAGAGGGTGTGGAGGCACATGTGCCAGTGATGGCAGTGCTGCTTCCCATTTCTCGTGCTGAAATATTCACTCTTTTCACCTCTGTGTCGTAAGGAACTGACATGGGGAGTTGATTAGCTCCAGAGAAGCATTGCTCCAGTGAGTCTGAACACAGGAACTTAAATTTGAGTTTAGTTCTCAGCATATAGCCCAGCCCACCTTGGGTCAGTGTAGGAATCTGCAGTTTCCTTATCTTCTCCTGCATTTATTTATCTTGCTCATTCAGTGACTGAGTGAATTGCTCCAGAGCCTCTGTAGTTATTATACTTCATGTTTTAATACAAAGGAACATACTTACTTCAAGGGGAGCTATATTTTTAAAGGGATGAAACTCCAGCCTGAGGAAATTGCAGGGATGCAGTCTGCCATCTGTTTAGCTGCTTTGGGTATGGAAGGCTTTATGAAAGCCATTTTGCTCAGGAGGATGAACTGGATGTGAGTGGTTGACAATGACATTTAGAAGAGACAATCTGGCAAATGAGAAAGCATGACAGTCTCCTGTGGACTGTTAAATACCGAATAAAATATGAATAGTGCTGTGTAATTACTAAAATGAGCTATTTTTAATGATCCCACTTATAACCCACCAGACCTCTGATGTGATAGTTAGCAACAGCACTCAAAAAAATATGAATAATAAAGAAAGCAGTTTAAAAGTTGGACTATATATTAATATATGTTCTGGCATGGATCTCAGCTGTCTTTAATGAAGAAAGATAATTGCACAAAGAGCTAACAAGAAAATCACACCTAAAAGTTATTTATTTAATTTAGTGTAATGATGCAGAGAAAAACCAAACAAGTTTGATTAAAATTTTCTGTGCTGTTTTTAAACAGCAGCAGAGACCTGTGCTCACAGTAGGTGAGGGAAAGGAAATAATTTTCAGATTAATAGCCACTGAAGAAAATGCTCAACAAGATTTAGTAGAGAAGAAAACGCTCAACAAGATTTTTTGGTTTAGCAGTCCAGGGTAATTGGCACTCAAGAATTTTAAAAGTCTGGATGAGATTAGTGTCTCTGGTTAACAGATGTTAATTTTTAATAAGCCTTGAATTAACAATAAGGACTAATAGACCACAACAAATATGGGAATACAATGTTCTAGTTGAGAGAGAGAGCTGAAAGTCGAGGAGCTCTTTTTGGCCCCAGTCCAGACTCTAGCTGAGTAGGTTTGTCCCTGAACAGGTTGCTCCAAAAATTTTCAGCCTGGAAAGTCTCTTATCTCCTTGCCAGGCTTAGCCCAAGGGAGAAGGTTAGATATGCTCAGTGATTTGGGCATTTTCTAGGTAGCTGCCCCCCTTTCTGCCATTTGGCAAGACCCAGGGTGACATCAAAGTCCCAGGGCTGGCTGGCTTCTCTCCTGCACAGTGTGGAGTGGAAACCTAGGCAACATCTCCAGCTTGGAGTGAGTGAGCCACAGGATACACCTAGCAGGGGACTGTGCTATAAATATTGTGTGTGCAGGCATCTGCATCAGGGCTGCAAGCAGCCACCTCTCTCCAGTTGGATCAGCATCCCGCTTTGCTCACCTAGATTGTGAGCAACTGACAAAAACCACAAATAAACAAACAAAACCACCACCAACAACACAAACAAACAAAAAGCAGGAAAAAAAAAAGGAAATTAGACCAAATTTTGTCTTTTGTGTTTGAGTCTCGGTGGAGAAAATACAGAAATTGTGCTGGAAGCAAGGATCAGGACCCAGGAGTGGGATTTAGTGCATTGCAGGAATTGTAAAATGTGTTGTTCGAGGCCCTGAACAGATGTCACTGCCTTCACTGACACGGCTGCTTCTTTCCCTGTGGTGATGTGACTTCTCCTCCGCTGTGGCATTGGCAGAGTGCTGTGCTGTGCTGGCAAACGCCGCTGTCCCCCAGGGCAGGGAGGGCTCCGGGTGAGCAGATGCCAAAGCCCTGAATCAGGAAAGCAAAGGGTAACTGGGCCAGGAAGCATCTTGGGGATGTGTTAGTGCTTGGGAGCATCCTCAAGGAAGAGGAAATCGCCACCAAGGATAGATAAAGAAAGAGCCACGGTGACGGGCAGCAGGAGGATCAGAACTCTCCAGGAGATGCTCTTGGTGGCTTTGAAGAAATTATTCCTTGCCACTGGGAAAAAAAATGCCCTTTTGGTCTCTTTCCTGTTCTCAGTCTTTCTGTGTTTGAGAGGGAAGATGCCTTCATGTGGTCCTGCCAAGGAAGGCAGGAGCGCTGTGGGAAAGGTGTGACTCAGGAGAGGAGAGGAGAGGATGCTGAGTGCTGGGCTGCCCCCAGCCCCTGTTTGTGTGGGACAAATATCGCTGCTGAGCACCAAAGAACGACACAGACTCTCATTCTGACGGCTAGAAAAAGTGAATGAATCTTTATTTTTGGAGATGTGAGTCTCTTAGATAGTATTTTACACAGACTAATTTGATTGGTGAAACAAAGGCAAACCTCTTCAATCACATTGGTCAAAACAGATGTTTGTCAAGAAACCTCTCCTGTGAGAAAAAATGGATAAACATAGATATAGTTACAAAACATTTCTCTTGTTTACAGAAAATCCCCTGAGAAAGGAATTTCCCCAAACCAAAACATTAAACCAGGGCTACAGGACAAAGAGTGTGCAGGGGGACAGAGCTCCACGGGTGTGTCCTCTGCACCTCCTCGGATCTCCCTGTGCCCATCCCTTGGTGCCCTCTTTCTTTCAGTCCCCGCTGCTCAGGTGAGAGAGACACATGTAGAGCTGAAATGACAGAAATGGGCCAAAATCTCAGCCCAGGTTAGCTCAGAGAGGAGCTGTGGTTGTTACAGTTCCTTATGGAAGTGCAGTTTCTTCCAGCAGTCGTAGTTGGTGAACTGGAGATTTATGCACTAACTTTTTTTTGCAGAGCTTTGACCAAGACCTTGTCTCCATCCAGAAAAATTAAGGGGGATGATTTCCAAACCAGACGTTCATGAGTATAATCCTTATTTATGTGAGAACTTCCACAAGCCTAAGCTTTTTACTGCCATTGCACTTGTAGTGCCTTTAATGGCTGTAGATACACAGCAGGCAGACCTTCAGAAGAACAGCATCATCACTCAAGTTCAGTAATCCTTTCCCAAGCAGATGTTGAAGGATTTATCAGGACCTCATGATATGTACACCTGGAAACCTCTGAATTTGATTTAAAGGGGTTCACAGTGTTGTAATTAACTCAGAACTGCCAAGCACAAACAGTTCAAGGAAATAATATTCCAGCTTTCCAGCGCTTAAATGGAAAACTGAATTAATCCTTGGCAATTACTGAGTTAAAAGACTTAACTCATGACTTGAAATACTCCCACACAATCTTGTTTCCAAAGCTTTCATTAACTGAGCTAATAATTACTACTACAATTAGAGATGTGAGGCATTAAAAAGTCCAAGATAATAAAACATATGTAGTTATTAAAAAAAATTACCATTCAGTTTTGCAGCGTGTAAGAAATTCACCTTGTCTCTTGTTTGGAAACGTTCCATATCCACACAGTACTCATTTTTTTTTTTAACAGCAAAATGGTCTCATTTGCAGTCACAAAACATCCCAGGAGGACCCCAAACCAGTTCTTTGCTCTGTCTCCTTTGTGTTTACCTGAGGCAGCCTGTGGTTGACATCAGAGGTCTAAATTTTTGGAAAGGATATTTTTTCTGGGGGATATGAGTGAAGATGGAATGCCTGATGGTTTCTGATGGGGTCTTGTATCATCATAGACGGGATTTTTCATTCATTTCCTTGTTTTTGTCTCATTGAATACAAAGGCAATTCAACGTCGGTAATTGAAGGAATGACATCAAATGCTGAACGAGGCCAGCACTGGGATCTCAAACAATCGTGTCTTTATGGCAAAACATCTCCCCCCAGAGAGGCGGGCTCCCAGCAGAAAGGAGAGCTTGAAAAAAGGAAGACGTGGGTGGGAAGGGAGTCACGAAGATGCAAAGGGTGCTCGTCAGGGAACTGTCTGGGAGTTTGCCTGGTGGAGAACAAGGGAAGGGGGAAGAAATTGACTCCTGTTTAAAATAGTGTCTATGGTATTCTCATGAACAGAGCAGCCCAGCTTCAATCAGGCCAAGGGTTAACAAACACAAATGGACTGTTTAGTCAGATCTTAAACAGATACCTTTTTTTTTTTTTTTTTTTGGCTTGTTACCATAATTAACTCTTGCCAAGAAAACATGGAAAAATGCTGCTTTGCATCAATGCAAAGTGATTTTTTTTTATTTTCGTTCCCTAACTTTTGGGTTAGACACTCAACAGGAAATACAGTTATTTGCAGGCCTGTGGTGTGTCTTGGATATCCTCTGGCTACCCAAGGACACGCACACTCACCCAGCAGGGTTTGCACAGCTGCTCCTGGGGTGAGCAAGGGACCCTGGGGCAAGGCCAGTGGAAATTGGGATGCAGCCTTTGGGAGCAATGGGAGCTTGCTCTGTGATCATGTAATGCCACCCATGTTTGTGGAGTGTTCCTGGGTCCATAACTGAAGGTGTTTGCCATAGTTTTGTACAGTTTCATTTAGGAAGAGAAGGAGAAGGCACTATCTTGATTTTATTTTGCAAAAAGCAGGATGGAAGAGGACCAAGAGTAAGATACCTGGAGAAATAATGAGTGAAATGAGTGATTTGGAAGTTGCTCTGCAGCTGTTTTTGTTTTTTTTTTCCTCCTTTGAATGGTGTGTGTATGTGCATAAGCATTCATGTATGCATAACTCAGCAGCCCAGGGCAAGGGGAACTGTGGCAAAGGGCAAGAAGTTCCTTCTTGTGGTCCTCTCTTCCTTCCTGCCCATGGGCTGATGGACACTCTGGGATACAGCTTTGCTTTGCAGTGGGGATGGACTTTATATAAAATCTTATCTTCATGGCTTGTCTCACCTTTTTAGCTTGTTGATGATGGCTCGTGTCAGAAAATCTCATTGAGTGGATCTCCCAGCTGCAAAAAGCCTCAGTTGGTGGTAATTCCTTAGTGTAAAGCTTCAAGGTTTTGGGGAGCAACACGAGAGAAACAGGCTTAAACCAAAATCAGAACGTGTCTAGGCACTGAAATCCTCTGCCCTTGTTTTTCTTGGACATTGCAGCCTGTCTTTGTGGTAACAGTCATTAGGCAAAGCATTTGCAATAATTTATTTGATGCATTTTGTCCAATTTTACTTTTCCTAATTGTACTAAAAGAGTGTTTGATGTCTCTGCATTTTGTTTTTTATATTCAAATCAGATCCAAAGCATTATGCCAGCATATTCCTGCCTGTTGGGGCTATGGATAAACTATTCACTCTGACTATTTACCATTCAATAGTCATTCTTCCAACCCCATGATTGAGAAACCATGTGATCTAATACTAATTTTGGTCCTTGGCTGACTCTCTGAAAAGCCTACAGAGAGGAAAAGAGATTTCCAGCTTTTCCTAGCAGCCTAACTCAGTAGGAGTCCTTCCATGAACTTGTTTTTCCAACCGCAACAATTCTGTGATCTGTGGTATCTCTAGAAAACTTTTCAACTAACGTTTTTATGAGCACAGACCTCTTATAAATATTTGAGGAAAACCAATAAAAAGGGTCACAAACTGAAGCAGTTTCATGGGCTTTGCTCACATCACTGAACATTGGTATATGTTTTCCAAGCTGTGATGTTGATGGCTTTTCATCTGATTCATCTGATTTCCATATAATAAGAAAAAGGAATTGTTTTTCTCTAACTGTAGGCAATTGGATGAGCCATAAGTCAGAATTAAAATGTGATTATCTGTTATGAAGAACTCAGATTCCTTTCAAACTCATTATTTACAATCCTTTTCTTGGTGACATTTCAATTCTCTGGAAATTATGTTCTAAATTGTACCTAACATGCTCACCACCCACATGTAACACATGCAGTAAGCTTATAAGATAGAAAAGGTGAATGTTTCCATTTTAAATTTGATTTTTAATGAGATTTTGGAGTGTAGGGCGAGTATTTTGCTAAAATATATGGCAGAGATTGCACAGCAAGAGTCTAACAAGGCTTTCAATGGCAGTAATCTGCAATGTTATTTTTCTGCCATCTGGGTAAAATCCACCTCGTTCTCTCCAAAGCAGTGTAAAGGTTCTTTGTGTAGGAGAAGTGAACAGGGTCAGCAAAGCAGGAATCTCATCTCAAACCAGCCCTGAGGCTGCTGATGTAACTGGTGCAGGGGGAAGGAGTGGCTGCTGAATGGGAGAGCCCCAGATTTCCTCCTGGTCCCCAGTATTGTGTGGAAGGTGCCAGGCTTTTCCCTTTTTTTGGGGTATAAATTGTTTAGTAATAGGAGTATAACCTACGGGAGCAGTAGCAATGTGGGAAAGGGCACGTTATGAATGGATTTTGCATTCATAGCCCTTGCAGCAGGGGTGAGCTGGATCCATGTAGAGCCTCATGCCTCCTGGTTCCTCCCTCCCTCCGGTGGTTCCCCACAGCTTCGTCACCAGCACAGCAGGACTCAGCTCCTTACACATTTCGGCACAGCTTTCTCAAAAATGAAACCACATCCTCTTTTTCAGAAGAAAACATATGTTGAGTGGAAAAATAATTAAAAATTTAAATTGGATCAAAGTCTGATCTCTGTTGCTTTGGATGGACCCTGTGGTAACTTTGTGGGACTGAAGCCAAGGGCTCCAGTTATTCCACCTTTCTTTGGTTATAAAAAAGCACAGAATCTGACCTATTATCTACTGGGAAATGCATCACTGGTGGTGATTTTTGTCTTTCTGGATTCTCTTTCTGGAAAATTATTGGCTTCTTTACTTAGAGTAGATCTGAAAATCCAAGGTCTATAGATGACATACCCATAATCATAAAAGATTTATATAAAGATATTCCTTTCTCATTTCATTCCAGAAGAACAGCCTAAAACCTATTTCTATAGGCTTACAAATCTGGCTTCTGAAACTAGTATTTAATGCAGTGTTCACTGCTAAGTCCTTATGGGATCTGGCAATATTGAAATTACACTATTCCCATATAGCAATTGCAGGTTTTCCAACGGGCTGAGAGACTTCCTGGAAAGACCATACGGATTTCACTTGTCTTCACGTTAGGAAAGTATTCCCATTTTATACACCAGTGTCCAGATTCTCAGCAAGCCTCTGCTGTTTACAGCCACGAAATTTGTCAGCTCATATGTCTGAATGCTGCGATACCATAACAGTGGATGCTCTAGAAATTCCCCAGGCAGCTCTGTAGTTGCATCTCCCGTGTCCAACAGACAGCTGCAGAATGTGCTCGTTACTGCACAGTCGTGTTCAAAGAACTACTGCACCCCAAATATCACAGATGGTGCTGTGATGCTGCAGAAGCACTGGGGCTTGGTGTTTGTTGACAAAAACAGTTTGGGAGCTGTGGCTGGTGTAGGGAGGGACAGCTCTGGCTGGAAATTCTAGGGTCAGTGTCGTGTCAGGAAAACATGTAGGGACAAAGCTAGGGATGAAATTGCCTGGGACATTATTTGTGTTACTGTGATTTCATGGCTGCTAGTGAAGATCAGAGCCCACTGGGTGCAGAAGTGTGCCAAGGCATCCCAGCCTTGCAGGAGGGCTGGAGGGAGCAGCAGGGGGTTGGTGGGTGCTGGGATGCACAGAAGAAGGTCTCAGCCCACATTCCCGTGTTTTAAATCTTGGCTCTGAGGCAATCCTTCCTCGCTTCTAAATTTTAGAGCACCCCCATCTAGATTTTCTCCAAGCCTCCCTCTGATCCACTGTCTATAAATAGCCTTTGCTTTTAGCAGCTTAAATTTTAAAAAAAAGGAAGGGGTATGCGCTTTGCTGCGGAGCTTGCAGAGCTCGCCTCTTCAAAACACTCTTGTTAGTGGGAAGGGGAGGAAGTAATGGGCGTTTGACTAAGTTAATGTACTTGCTGAACCATTGGAGAGCTGCCAGCTCTCATTTTTAAATAAATGCCAACATTAATTTTTAAAGTTTAAATGCATATTTTGCATGTTTGCTCTCGGCTCTCCCGGGCTCTCCGGCGCTTTCCGAGGTGCGGGAGCTGGAGCCTCCCTGGGGACCTCCCCGAGGAGGCAGCTGGGAACGGGTGCTTGGAGCTCCTCCATTCCCATGGCATTTGCTACGTGGGTGTAATTCCTTCCTTGCAGAGAAAGCCTTACCTGCTGCTTAACTCACTTAAAAAAAAAAAAAAAATAGAGAGAGAGAGAGAGAGAAGATTTTGCGTTTTCCCAGTGCTGTTTATTCCCTTCAGGCGATAAGAAACTGAACCCCAGCAGAGCCCATGTTACAGATATCAGCACAATGGCATCTTCTATAAATAGGGTCACTGTAGCTTTGCTGAGCACAGATTTAATTTAATCAAGGTATCTCTTAGTGTCAAGGCCATCTGTTTAAAATTAGCACTATGATCTCTCTAGGCCCTCTTTAAAATTGTGACGGTCCAGAATCCGTATCCCTTGAAGGCTTTTGCCAGGCAAACAGCATCCAGATTGCTAAGGGGAAGGATGTTTTCCTAGGGCTGAAGCGCTCTTTGGAAAGCTCGTAGGCAGGCAGTAAAAACAAATCAGTAACGAGGGAGTTGTGCCGTTCACTGGGGACTGCAGGGAGGAATTTGGCAGGAAGGAGGGCTATGGAGGGTAGCAGAAGCAGCAAGGTGTAAGCAAGCTGTTCCTTGGCACCAAAGCAGGAGGAAAGGTATTTCCAGATGGCAGTCAGAGGGACCAGCTGCAGAGAGGAGAGGGAGCAGCCCTGAGTATGGAGGATTCCCCTGGCCCTGGCTGAACCTCCAGCACAGCTGTGGCCACGGGAGAGGGGAAGGAAGGCAGCTGCCCCCACATGAGCTGCTGCCTCGGCTCTGCAAGCTGCAGGGTTTGCAGGGTTTTCCCCACGGGCGAGATCTCACTGAGCACGAGTGTTCAGCAGACTGAACTGTTTGTGTCCCCTCTCCCCTCCTCCTGCTGCATGGTGCAAGCCAAGGTCCCCAGAAGTGATGTCCAGCTGCCAGGTCTCATAACCTGAGCCCCTTCAGTCACCCCACTGAGGAGAACAGGGATCACACAGGATTGATTTTATTGCCGTGGCACTGTAACATATAAACCTACCCAGGAACTGATTCCAGTATAGATTTTCTAAATATTTTTTGGATTAAATGGGTCTGTAACACCACCTGGAAATGTATCAATCAGTACATGAGCTTTCCCTTCTGTGAAAAGCAAACACTACAGGCTTCTCCCCAAAACCAACAGCCATATCAATCCCCTTGGTCACCACAGTCATCTCCTTCACTCCAGGGAGAAAAGCACACTGTGCTTGCAGCCATTTCAACCTGGTCTGCCTGGAGATGCTTCCCAGCCCCCATCACACTCCCTCTGCGCCTGTCCTTTTCAAAATATCAGCAGAATTTAAAGGCAGAGCTTGCAGTAAAAAAGAGATGTGTCTTAGCAAAAAGAGCACCTTTAATCACAGTTTACAATGGAAGCTTGCACAATAAATAATAGTTGTCTTAAAATCGTCTTGCTCCTGTTCAGCAGTCTCTCCTGTGACAGGAATGCCTCTCAAAAGGCAGGGCAATGACAGTGCTCCAGCCAGGAGATCCTCATCCATGTGTGCTGCTTGGGACAAGCACCAGAATCCCACCTGTACCCCACAGTCATGTGAGCACAAGTTGTCTACATTTGGGGTCAAAGATTTAGTGGACCAATGCCACTAAACCTTTTTTTTTTAATGGGTTTAGGCATTTTTTAAATTCATCTAGTTGAGAATTACCTTACTGACAATGAAACCATTTCCCAGGCACACGGGTCAGGAAGGCAGGAGTTTCTGTCCAGCTTTGCACGTGGTCCAAAGTGCCCTGGAAGCCTTTTTGTCCCCAAAGTTTTCCTGAAGAAACTGCCTTCAGACTGGCCATAACTGCACTAAATGCTGCATTTTGGATGAAGCAGCATATCTGGTTTGTGTTGTTTTGGTGTAAAACACAACCAGACAGAGCCAGTGCCTCACACACACCTTGCCCAGCTCAGCTCCATGCAGGTTTGTGAGCTGAGCAGAACCACCTCAGCTTTTCCCATTGCCACTTCCCTGCCTTGGCTGAGCTGAGACCTCTCCCTGAGCACTTGGCTGATGTCAGCTCTGCCTGTGATGCCTGCTGCAGTTTCTGGGAGGAGAGGCAGCATTAAATTCAGGATGAATTACTATATTTCTGTGGCTGAAGGCACAAGGGACCTGCCCAGGGGAAGACGGGGTCGTGATGAACCCCTCTGACTCTTTGAGTCACCTCGTTGAACTGCAAAGGCTGAATAAATTCCTTAGCCACGATGGAGTTTACCCCAAGGACTCAAGGCTGCTGATGTTTTCCATTTGTCTTTTTGAACTTGCATTTTAATATTAGCCAAAGTCATTCTTAATTCCTTTCTTGAGCTAAAATGGAGATTATCCTGAATGGCAAGTATGCACTAGCACTCCCCAAAAGTACGTATTTTATATAGCACCTTCAGATTAATATATATGCAAATAAGGTGTTACAGATTAATTAGTATGCAAATTAAGCCATGTGTTATTCGCGTATACATATATCTTTGGAAGCTTACTGCCTGGTTGGGCTAGCAGGTAGCTGGTGTTCTTGTTTATGAACTCATCTCTATTACTCCATGGTAGCAGGGAAGGTGTGCACGTTATTTCACCTGCCTCTACCCAAAGATACAACACTGAAAGTTCTCATATTTTTCAAACTAAATTTTCTTTCCTGAAAATGTTTATAACTGAGCTGCTGATCTCCAGCTAAGCTCATGTAGTTAGATTTCAAAATATCATCTTTCTCAAGTGAAATCATTATCAGGACATCATTTACCAAGTTCAAGTCATCAAAATCTCTGCAAGATGACAGATTTACCCAGGTCATTATAACAACAGCAGCAAGAGCTGCAGGCAGGTCGTTAGTAAGCGCAGGGAGGAAAAGCCAACGCTATCAAACCTAAAATGACTTGGGAGCAGCTGTTCCCAAAAGAGCAGGTCAATGAATAACAGTGGGAATGACATGAGCAGCTGTGCTGGAGGTCCTGTATGAGAACCACTTTCTTCCTGGTTTCCCTTGGATGGGCAGGGGCCAGATCCAGCTGGTGGCTCCTGGGAAAGCCCACCTGGACCACGGGAGGTGTGAGGAGTAGAGCTGAGAGCTCTGAGGATAACTGCTCTGAGAGGTGCATTTCCATCCCATTTTTCTTTCCCAAACTCCAGGTCATGTTCTCCACTTCACACGGGTTTGTATCCTACTTATCCCAGAGAAATATGGAGCTTGGATGGAGGTGTTAAAAGCTAGGAGCTCAAGGAGGGCATTCAGAAGGTCTTCTTGTGGTCTGCACAGCTGTCGTGGTATTCCCTGCATCTTTTTCTTCCTCTTTTCCAGAACAGCACGACTGATCTCTGAGAGCACCTGGAGTAGCAGTCAGCTTTTCCAAAGCCTTTTTCCCCTGCTTTGCATCACTCAGCACACAAGCAAATGTGGGGCCAGTCTGGTGGGAGGCTTCAGTACAGCCAAATGTAATGATGAGCCGTGGGGTGGACCAGCCTTCTGTTTAATTTAAGAACCTTTTCTCTGTGTCTTGAGCCCAACAGCGTAATCCCTGCATCCAGCTGCATTTCACTGACTCATTACTTCATAGATCATCTCAATAATCTGATTCCAGAGCTCCCACACTCAATTCCCACTTCTCCAACCATCAGCCAAGTGAACTGGGTTAAATTTCTTGCAGCACAGAGGGGACTAGAATAGGCTACGCAAGACCTAATTAGCAGTCTTTTCCCTTTACAACATATTGAAGTTTTCTAGGCATCGAGCCATATTTTTTCATAGCCTTCTCTTTCCCTCCCTCGCTTTTTTTTTTTTGTAGCTTCTAATTTTTTATTAAAGGATAACAGCATTATTGACAGCACAAGATACTTTCTTACATGCTGCTAAGCAATAAAAAGGAAAATGTCAGATATACAAGATAAGAGAAAAGCGGAGCTAAGGCAGTCATGCACATTACAGGAGCTATACTTTCAGCCATTGTAAAAGCTATACCAGTAATTTGCTTTTAGCCAGTTCCTGTCTTGGGGCTTTCCTCCAAAGACATTCAGTACCACCTGCCTTGGACAAGCAATAAAACTTTTCAATTTTCTTCGTTATTTCAGGAGTGGGACTCTGGCTTGAATTTCCTGCTGCTGGGCTTGTTCCCCAGAAAAGTGGACTCCTCTCTTTCTGCCTGTGCCTCCCTCAGGTGAACAGCAATTAAAACTTGCTTGGGCATATGGTGTGCGTTCAACTGGAGTGCAATCGCTGTGATTTCCCTGGAAACCAGAGGCAAAGCCTGGGTATTGTATTGTGAACATTTTAAAGATCTATGTTTTGGTCCTGAGGGCTGGTCACTGACCCCCTAGAGCCTCTATGGTCTGTGTGCCTCGGGGGCAGCTGTTGAATCAATGAGTGGAGTGAGGAGACGTGGTCGTTCAACAGTTGGTTCTTTGCCATGGGAGTTTTCCCTTCCCCTGAATGTGTTGGAGGAGAGTGATTATGGGAGGTTCAGCTCCACGCCCTTCATCCACCTCGTGTGAGACCTTAATTCTCCTCTTGCAGCCTTAATCAGTGCCCTGGGCAGCCAGGTTAGATGTTTTTCCACTGCCCCAGTCAATGTTGAGCTGCTCCCACCAAAATGACCCAGGCAGGCTCACCTTGAAGGGTCAGTGCTCTGTTGAGCCATTTTCAACTCCTCTCTATAAAACCGGACCTGCCTCTTAAAGATTTGATTAAGTTCCCATTGAATTCAGTAGAAAAACTGATAAAAAAATCTGTTGGAGCAGGTCACATGGTAACAAATGTTGGATTTTAATTTATTATAATAATATCAAAGCTAATGCTGGCTTTGCAATGAACCCCTGGAATGCTGGCATACAAAAGAGGTAAAAAAGAGCAGTGAAAAAAATACTATTAATTCAGAGACAGATATATTTATTTCAAGTAGATTATTCTTAGAAACACTCATAGCATTATTTACAAGAATATTTAAAAAATTGCAGTGCTACAAAACTGAGATTCATCACTGAGGTAAAACATTTCATTATTATTTCTCAAATCAATTCCCCCAGCAGAATATGAATTACAGGATTTCAGCCAGCCTTTTCAAGAAACCTCTTTTAAAAATTTACATAGCTTATAACAGATTGCCAGAAATATTGCAAGCAGCCATTAATTTACTCCTAGCCAATTAAAGCCTATGCTAACACATGCACTGATATGCACACACTTGTTCCTAATTTTTCTTCTGCAGTTAAGCATGAACAAAAAGACATGCCTTAGAACTAAAAAGAATTCAAAGACATTTTCATGCTTTTTTTTTTCAGGCTCAAGGGCAAATGTGCCTTTGATAAATATCATTCTGTTTTTTTTTTTCCAATGAAGAAACATCTTTACAAATCACTATTTTTTTTTCTGTTGTTGATTGGCAGGGAGATTTGCAAACAGCAGCATACCCTCCAAAACAATGTCTCCTTGAACTTTTAAGTTTAAAATGTTAGGGTTTTTAATTGAATTAATTTCTTACAGATACTAGGTTGAAGAAAAACATGAAACAGAGGGATTTGGGCTTTTTTTATACTACTGAACTGACGAGATGATTTACAAAAATGGTGACAATCACCAGTGTTCTCAAGGGAGTGCTGAGTGTGAGCCCCTTTATTTTCTCTTTTTTTTTTTAGTGGGGATGGCGTTACTTTAGTAAAATGCCATCACTTAGTAGTAATCTGCATACCCAAGAGGTTAGTGCAATGAACTTTTATCAACCATTATATCAACTTCCTCATTAGGGGCAGGCACTGATCCATTGTCTGTGGTGACCAGTGGCAAGACCTGAGAGAGTGGCATGGAGCTGTGTCAGGGGGACTTTGGGCTGGATATTAGGAAAAGATTCTTCCCCCACAGGGTGGCTGGGCACTGAACAGGCTGCCCAGGGAAGTGGTCACAGCTCCAGGCCTGGCAGAGCTCCAGAACCATTTGGAACATGCTCTCAGGAACATGGTGTGGTTCCTGAGGTGTCCTGTGCAGGGCCAGGGGTTGGAGTGATGATCTTTGTGGGTCCCTTCCAACTCAGGATGTTCTGTGATTCTATGAACTGTGTCTGCAGGCTGGGGATTTTTTACATACCTGTGAGAAAGAAGGGGCTGCAAGGAGAAACCTCTGCTCTCTCAGCTGCCTGTCCCACCACGTGCCTGGGGTGCAGGTGGTTTGTTCCATGAGCATCTCAGGGTGCATCCTGATACCCCTGGAGCTGGGATTCACCTGGAACACCTGCAGCCAGCCTGGAGGAGGCTTGGCTTGCCCTGCAGCTCAGGCAAGGGGTAATCTCTGAGTCAGTGCAGCTCATGGCAGAGCTGTAGGAGCGCGTGAAGGCTCACATGGCCATCGAGGCTCCATCCCTCATACTCACTCTCCTCGTCAAGGAAAAGTCAGTATGAAAATTGCTCTGTAAAGCTGTGGTCACCCCTGAGAATTATCCATCTGAGCTGCTGGCTGTGTTCCACAGGGCAAGAACTTGAGCTAAGCATTTTCCAAATTATAACAAAACCCAAGGAAGACAGATGAGGTTTAAAACATTGTGATCCATGCTGTGAACTTTCCACTGTGTTTCAGCTCAAGCTGTAATATGATCAGCATAAAAAGGCTTGAAATGCTGGATTTACAATGGAAATGCTGCCTTTTGCACACTACTAAACCTGGAGGTGTTCACACACTCATATACTGATATGATTAAAACTGTCACAAGCCTTTTAGGAAGGCACCATGATTATTTTTCCTTCTTCTGTGACAAGGCTTGCCACCCTTCCACATCTATTAGTATTACAAATTTCAATAGGAAAAAGAAAATCAATTCCACTTGAATATTATTTTTGGTGGTTGCTCTGACTCTTCTGATGGGCCCAAACAAAAGACCCCAGTTTAATGCATGTGTGTTTTGAGCCGTGCCCCTTGCTGACCCTCCAGTTTAATTTCCGTCCTTCAGATGAGATGAATGAAGCGTGAAACAGGTCATATCTCAAAACACTGACACATGGGTTACAGACAGAACTCACAGGCAGGAGAGGCAGCCAGTTTGTAGATTAAATCAAAGCAGTTCTGAATAGATGGGAGGTCAGCAAGGGCCAGCTTTGACATTTGATAGGACCTTGTGATCAATCAGCTCTTTCTTGGGTCTCACAGATTTCTTGATGACAACACTTCCTAAAATAAATAAATAAATAGATAAATAGACAAACAAACCCAACTGCAGCTTCTTCAAATCTGCCAGAGGACCTCTGGATTGTGTAAGCAATAAGGATTAATTCTTATCAGAGATGATAATAGGAGTTGTTTAAAGCAGCCAGCATGGAAGTTAGTGCTTTTTAATTGCAAGCACTTTCTCTACTTGGTAATAATTTTTTGCGTGGTATGTATTCTATCACTAGGATTTTGGTAATAATCCAAAAGCATGATAGCAAATCCTGGTTGTTTATGGCACTTGGGAGTAATCAGAAGGAGTCCCTGATTAAAAACCTCCTGTTACATTGAAAGGAAGGATGAAGTGATATCCTGGCCCCTGATGAAATTTATCCCCTGCTGAGTCACTCCTGCCAGGATGATTTATCTGGAGGGAGTAGGAACATCCCTGAGAAACAAATGTTTGACTTTGGGCATAGACCATGTTACAAGAAAATAAGCAATTTGTCCCACAGTCTGTGGACTTTGCCACATCAACACACCTGGGCATTAAAGCTTGTTAGAGGAGTATTTGCAGCATCACTCCACATCAGACCTGGTTTTGCCCCTCTGATGTACACAAGAATTTTCCTACAGGTGGACCCCAATGGAAAATCATTCATTTCAGTGGTTTTGGAGACAGAGTTAAACTTTCAAGGAGAAAAGGCAGCCTAGGAGTGTTTGTCATGACCAAATGGAGCTGTGCTCTCACAAGGTTTCAGGAAGATTGTTTCAGTTGTATTTTTCTGTCACTTAAAAAAATAAATGACATGGTTTCTTACTCCCCTTCCTTGCTTCATGCAAGAATTGGAAATAGAGGATCTATTTCTGGGGTTGGCTGTGGAATCTCATTAGAGATCATTGTGAAAATATTGTTTTTCAAGGAAATATTAAATTCAAGAAATGCTGCCAGAAGTTTCTTTTTGGAACATAAAAGAAAAATAGATGCAAAAGCCTTATTTGATGTCAAGGGACGTGTTGTAATGAAATGGAGAAGAGCTGATGAGGAAAGCAGGATTTGGAAGTTGGTTTAGAGAGCAGTGAATTTCCCCAATGAGCCACAAATTTCCCTGTGTGGTCTTAGCCTCTAGCTCAAGGTTCACAGGCTAGGGCTAACATTTCCCTACCTTGGGGGATAAAGTCCTTTCATCTACAACAATATAGAGACAGTAGGTACTGCAGTGATGGAGAAGCACATAAGGAACTTGACAGGCAGAGTAATGGGCCTGTGTTTCATTGTTCTGCTAAGTGAGATTCCCTGGGCATTCCCAGACACACACTTCCAGGAGAAATGAAAGCACAGGAGCTCTGCTTGCAGGCATTCAGCTGAGCTGAGATCCCAGGGGCACTGGCTGGGTGGGCAGGACTGGCCAGGGGCCCTGAACCAGGCAGTGACCATCAGATGTTAACTCTCACAAAAAAACCACTGATTATGAGAAAGTAGGAGAAGGGAATTTGCTAATGATAGCTGAAGAGATGGAGCTAGAGACTCCCGAGTTCCCCTTTTATCTCACCATTCCGTCTCTTCTTGACTCTGCGCAGCTCTAGTTCTCTGTGCTTTTGAAAATCGTGTCAGAAGACTCTTGGAAATTTGCATGACTGCCAGGCACCCATTCTGTGCCAGTCAATGCTCTCAGCTCAAAAAGGTCCAGGGTTCAACAACAGGATGTTGCATACAGGATGATGAATTATTAGGGTTACATGCAAGCACTGCCTATAGCTGATGAAGGATAAATTAAAATGATGCTGTAAATTAGCAATTTACATATATTCCAGTCACAGAAACATAAAAATGTGCTAAATTGAAAGGGCCCCATCAGGATCATCAAGTCCAACTCATGGCCCTATGCATGATAATCACACTGTGCGATGTCCTCCCTTCTTTATACCTATTTCTTTTACTGGAGCCCCTCAACCTACATCACCCACACAATGTGCTGTTGGACTCTTCTCTACTGTTTACCAATCTCTTTTCTCTGTGATAATCCACATGCTTCTTGTTTTCATCCGTCGTTTCAGTATAATGATTTTTAAATGGCCATTTTTTCATCAGGACACCCCAAATCAACACTAACTCTGTGCTCGGGAAGAACAGGAAAGTAACAAGGTTGTTGAAGTCATCAAAATGCCAAATATGTGTTCCCTATGAAGAACACAGGTTTGATTTTAATGAAGAACTCAAAGCAAATGCTGTTCATTTAATAAAAAATGCATGCAGGGAATGTTGCTTGTGATGAGTGGTTTGGTAATGTTTGTGAGAGCCTTGCAGCAAGAGCCTATTTTAAGCTAGAAGGATTATCCTGGCAGAGGGACAGAGCACCCTTGGCTGGGAGAAAAGCCTCAGAGCAGCCAGCCCTGGATTGGAGCTCAACCACTGCTTCAGCTGAGGCTCTGAAACAGCTCAGAAAAAATCTGGTTAAATACAATGTGTAGCTGCATTTTATTGCTTTATTTCACTTTGTAGGAGTCCTTCTCTCAGTTTTATAATTCACAGCTTAACTCTTTGCCCATTGGAATAGTGGGCTGTCCTCCTTTCCAAGCAGGCAATGGTGTGCAGCGGTAAACCCGGCATTTCTCATGGCTTTACTCCCCAGAGGATTCCAAGGAAAGCAATGATCAGCACTGCAGGCAGATCCTCAGGGAGCCTCTGTTCAAGGGCAGAGCAGAGGCTGGGGGTGGGGATGTGCAGGAACCACGGATCGTTTCCTGCAAAGCTAAAAGAATCAGCTGGTAGAGGTCAAATGCTAAGACCTGGGGACAGCTTTTGCTAGGGAATAATGTTACTGGCTCCTGGAAAGCCAGGGATGTGCAAAGATGTGCCCCAGCAATAGGAACCTCTCTTGTTAGCAAGGTCCTTGAGCAGCTTGCTGCAACGCTTTTGCCTGTTTGCAGCTCTTGGTCTTTATACTGGAAAGCCTGAGGCATTTAACATGTTGGCTCCCAACACTGTCCTTTGCCCTCCTCAGGCTTCAGGAGATGAGTTCTGGTATTAAAAGTGAGCAGTGCGAGCTGCCTGCAGGCTCCTCAAATTCCCCCTGCTTCCATAAAATCCCCAGTCCACCCCATCTTCAGAGAGTGCTACTAAAGCTATTTCCATTTTTAGCGATCTTCATGAGAAGCAAGTTTTCCTGAAACCATTACATATTTTGTTCCTATTCCAAGTGCTGGCTTTGATAGCTAAAGGGCAGCAACCAGAAAATGTTTTGAATTCCTTCCAGCGGAGGGAGGAGTAGATGCAGACCTGACGTGATGAAACACTACATTTGGTACATACACATGCCTGCATCAAGTGCTAGCAGTGAGTTACAAGGCTCCCCAAAACCTTTAGGACACCCTTTTCCCACATTCCCCCTCCAGTCTGTGCCTGTTGTAAGATCCATCTCTTGCCTGCCTCATTGTAAGGAGCTGTAAAATAGAAAACTCACTCTTTAGATGAAGTCTAATGTTGACAGATGCAGAAAGACGTGAGGCAGGAGAAAAAGAAACTGGTAGAGTTGATCTTTATTGCTATGGTTTAGCAAAATACGTCTGAGGGAAGCAAGAATGGTCCTTTTGAATCATTTCTTGCATTTATTATACAGCCTGTGGGAGAGAGGAATGCTTGAGGCAAGCTTGCTGCACAATTTCTTGTAACAGTGCCTGCTCTGTCTGTATGTGCTGGAGAGCTTGCTCGTGTAGGAGAGCCCAATGTGATTAGAGCCACTTCTCTCCTCCCTGAGATTTGTCCCTTTTGAAAGCATCTTTTGACTTGAGCACCTGGTCTGAGGTAAACCAATTTGTCACCACGATGTTTGATCATCCACTCTGAGGAAGGACAAGTTTGGCAAAAGGTGCTTATTCAGATAGCAGAATCAATATTTAGGAATTTGGTTTAACCCTTGTGGTACTGAATTTTGCTTTTATTTATTTTTGCATTAAGCAAACATTTACAGTACATATATCGTGGAGCCGTGGATTTCCAACCATGTAGCCAGGTGTTACAATCTCCTTTTGTTTTGTTTTTTGGTTTTTTTTTTTTTTATCTGCACAATCATGAAAATTAAAAGGCAATTGAAATGCTGTAGGAGGAATTAAAAAGTAAGATCGATACATAATTAGTCACGCTATCATTTATTTGGGAAGTTTGTGCCCTATTTTTTAATTTTAAAAAATCTTGCTCTCTCCTAATCCAAAGACTTCCCAGGCTCTACAGAACACTATTTCTCTACTTTTATTCACAGTCTGAAAAGGAAATGCCACTGCAAGCTGCCATGTTTTTCACGCTTCATTATTGTACATTTTCTAGTACGCAATGAACTATCCCCATGAAAATTTGCAGTGAATTGTCTTGTAATTGCCTAGATATGAGGGGAAATGTGGTTAGAGTAAAATAACATTAATGTTAAAAATAGGAAAATTGCAGTTAATCCATGTGAAGAGAAATAATACATCTCATCACAGAAAGAAGCAAGGATGCTGGTGGGAACAGGGAGCTTGGCATACCTTTGGGATCTGGCCTTGGTGGAGGAAGGACGAAGCAAAGGCATTATCACAGGGGCACATCTGCCCAGTGGCCATGGGGAACCTGCTCGAGATGCCACCTCCAGCCTTCAGGCCTCNAAATGCTGTTCATTTAATAAAAAATGCATGCAGGGAATGTTGCTTGTGATGAGTGGTTTGGTAATGTTTGTGAGAGCCTTGCAGCAAGAGCCTATTTTAAGCTAGAAGGATTATCCTGGCAGAGGGACAGAGCACCCTTGGCTGGGAGAAAAGCCTCAGAGCAGCCAGCCCTGGATTGGAGCTCAACCACTGCTTCAGCTGAGGCTCTGAAACAGCTCAGAAAAAATCTGGTTAAATACAATGTGTAGCTGCATTTTATTGCTTTATTTCACTTTGTAGGAGTCCTTCTCTCAGTTTTATAATTCACAGCTTAACTCTTTGCCCATTGGAATAGTGGGCTGTCCTCCTTTCCAAGCAGGCAATGGTGTGCAGCGGTAAACCCGGCATTTCTCATGGCTTTACTCCCCAGAGGATTCCAAGGAAAGCAATGATCAGCACTGCAGGCAGATCCTCAGGGAGCCTCTGTTCAAGGGCAGAGCAGAGGCTGGGGGTGGGGATGTGCAGGAACCACGGATCGTTTCCTGCAAAGCTAAAAGAATCAGCTGGTAGAGGTCAAATGCTAAGACCTGGGGACAGCTTTTGCTAGGGAATAATGTTACTGGCTCCTGGAAAGCCAGGGATGTGCAAAGATGTGCCCCAGCAATAGGAACCTCTCTTGTTAGCAAGGTCCTTGAGCAGCTTGCTGCAACGCTTTTGCCTGTTTGCAGCTCTTGGTCTTTATACTGGAAAGCCTGAGGCATTTAACATGTTGGCTCCCAACACTGTCCTTTGCCCTCCTCAGGCTTCAGGAGATGAGCTCTGGTATTAAAAGTGAGCAGTGCGAGCTGCCTGCAGGCTCCTCAAATTCCCCCTGCTTCCATAAAATCCCCAGTCCACCCCATCTTCAGAGAGTGCTACTAAAGCTATTTCCATTTTTAGCGATCTTCATGAGAAGCAAGTTTTCCTGAAACCATTACATATTTTGTTCCTATTCCAAGTGCTGGCTTTGATAGCTAAAGGGCAGCAACCAGAAAATGTTTTGAATTCCTTCCAGCGGAGGGAGGAGTAGATGCAGACCTGACGTGATGAAACACTACATTTGGTACATACACATGCCTGCATCAAGTGCTAGCAGTGAGTTACAAGGCTCCCCAAAACCTTTAGGACACCCTTTTCCCACATTCCCCCTCCAGTCTGTGCCTGTTGTAAGATCCATCTCTTGCCTGCCTCATTGTAAGGAGCTGTAAAATAGAAAACTCACTCTTTAGATGAAGTCTAATGTTGACAGATGCAGAAAGACGTGAGGCAGGAGAAAAAGAAACTGGTAGAGTTGATCTTTATTGCTATGGTTTAGCAAAATACGTCTGAGGGAAGCAAGAATGGTCCTTTTGAATCATTTCTTGCATTTATTATACAGCCTGTGGGAGAGAGGAATGCTTGAGGCAAGCTTGCTGCACAATTTCTTGTAACAGTGCCTGCTCTGTCTGTATGTGCTGGAGAGCTTGCTCGTGTAGGAGAGCCCAATGTGATTAGAGCCACTTCTCTCCTCCCTGAGATTTGTCCCTTTTGAAAGCATCTTTTGACTTGAGCACCTGGTCTGAGGTAAACCAATTTGTCACCACGATGTTTGATCATCCACTCTGAGGAAGGACAAGTTTGGCAAAAGGTGCTTATTCAGATAGCAGAATCAATATTTAGGAATTTGGTTTAACCCTTGTGGTACTGAATTTTGCTTTTATTTATTTTTGCATTAAGCAAACATNATTGTAAGGAGCTGTAAAATAGAAAACTCACTCTTTAGATGAAGTCTAATGTTGACAGATGCAGAAAGACATGAGGCAGGAGAAAAAGAAACTGGTAGAGTTGATCTTTATTGCTATGGTTTAGCAAAATACGTCTGAGGGAAGCAAGAATGGTCCTTTTGAATCATTTCTTGCATTTATTATACAGCCTGTGGGAGAGAGGAATGCTTGAGGCAAGCTTGCTGCACAATTTCTTGTAACAGTGCCTGCTCTGTCTATATGTGCTGGAGAGCTTGCTCGTGTAGGAGAGCCCAATGTGATTAGAGCCACTTCTCTCCTCCCTGAGATTTGTCCCTTTTGAAAACATCTTTTGACTTGAGCACCTGGTCTGAGGTAAACCAATTTGTCACCACGATGTTTGATCATCCACTCTGAGGAAGGACAAGTTTGGCAAAAGGTGCTTATTCAGATAGCAGAATCAATATTTAGGAATTTGGTTTAACCCTTGTGGTACTGAATTTTGCTTTTATTTATTTTTGCATTAAGCAAACATTTACAGTACATATATCGTGGAGCCGTGGATTTCCAACCATGTAGCCAGGTGTTACAATCTCCTTTTGTTTTGTTTTTTGGTTT
>VYZR01061717.1:0-22113 GCA_013400675.1 Oxylabes madagascariensis
ATTTTTAAAAATTAAAAAAAAATTGAGGGTTGCATTAAAAAGAGGAATTCTTATAAGGACAAAATTCTTCCAGTATTAATTAAGTCTCTAGAGAAAAATAGTAGACATGATTGGGTGCAACAGAACACCTGAAATAATAAAGGAAGGACTACAGCTGTTGGGTTTGGGGTTTTCTTTTCTCCTTTTTTTATTTAAATTTTAATTCCTGGCAGATTTCAAGAGCCCATCTAGGTTGTTTTCTAATGCAAAGATAAGTAAATCTGAAATATCCATGTGTCTGGCCGAAGCTTTATGGGAACGCTTTGGTTCTCTCTGGGTGAATCACTCTGATGCCCCTCCAGGTTTAGCTCCAAGCTAAAACCAGTGGATGAGCCAAAAAATCTGACTGGAGGGTCACTGGTGGAGGAATCAACCTGGAATGCACCAGGAATTCCCTGCCTGTGTCACAGCAGAGGTTCTGCTCTCCCTTTTGCCTGAGGGAAGATCCAGAGGATCCACACGATGCTGTTTGTGTGTCCGAGCCACACGTGTTTGTGCTTTGCTGGGCTGGGCTCCAGCCAGCACATCCTGCATGGTGTTTTCTTAATTCAGATAAGGTGATGCAGGCTCTTGCAAATGCAAACTTCGTAAGCACAAAGCGTTTCTGGCTGGTTCCACGCTCAAATCTTGATTGTCTGTGTTATTTTGCTTTGTTAATGTAATTTGTGCTCGAAGTAAAAGGGGAAAAAAACACAGGCAAATAGTTTTTATTTATATTTTATTAGATTTCCTTGACACGCTGGAAGTCACTTGTCTGTTACTAAAAGTGAGATAACAGAAACAATCCCCAAACAATAATAACTGCAAGGCTTTATAAACAATAGCAGCGTGTGTGCCAAGGTGGCCAGGAACTGTTTGGACCTGTCTTTTTAGCCTGACGTTATTTTTTTTCTTTTTATAAGAAGAAAAAGCACAAGAGACAATTTTCCACTTTGAAGACTTTGGCAGAAACACAGAAAGCCCATTCTTAGTGTGGTGGGACTCATAAATGGACAAGTCTTCAACTCCTAAACCTGCCAGGAGCTCTCGTTGTGCTCAGGGCCAGAAGTCTGGATGTTGGGAAGGCATCCCGTGGTGAACACAGGGCTTTATGTATGGAGCGACTCCCCTTGAGTTTATTTCCCCAACAGATGGATCACAGCCCGTGATGGGCTGGGTTTCTCATAGCCCTTCTTTAGTTTTACGCACAAGAACACAAGAAAAGCCATTAATGCTGTGTGTTGGTTTAAAAAACAAACACCACAGTCACATTTTACAGCGAGATTTAAATGCTGGCGTTGAGTCTCTTCCCCTGTGTCTTTCCAGGGTACAAAACTTTCTCTGCAGCTGTGGTCAGCCCTGGATCCTGACCTTGCCCAAGTGAATTCAAACCACTGGATTCTCCAAAACTCAATTATTCACACCCCAAAATTTGTATTGCAAAGTAGCTGAAAGGATCTTACAGGAGAGGTGGAGAGAGGCTCTCTGCAAGGGCCTGGAGGGACAGGGCAGGGGGTGGCTTCCCACTGGGAAGGGTCTGGTGGGATACTGGGAGGGGATTCCTCCCTGGGAGGGTGGGGAGGTGCAGCCCTGATTTCATGTCTGAGATGATTTGCTTTCTGAAATTCTTTTCCCAGGCGATTTTCTGTAAACAAGAGAAATGTTTTTGTAGCTGTACCTGTGTTTATCCATTCTTTCTCACAGGAGAGGTTTCTTGATGAACATCTGTTTTAGCCAATGTGGTTGAAGAGGTTTGCCTTTGTTTCACCAATCAAACTGGTCTGTGTAAAATGGTATAAAAGGGAGACACATCTCAAAAATAAAGAGTCATTTTTGTAGCTTTGTGATCTTGGAGTCTGTGTCGTTTTTGGTGTACAACAGCGATAGGGAGGGGCTGGGATGGAACTCCCAGAGCAGCTGTGGGATCCCTGGGACAGTGGAAGGGGTCCCTGCCAGGGAATTGGGATCAGCTCCAGGGAACTGGGATCAGCCCCAGGGTCCTGCCCAGCCCAGGTGCCATCGGGGGTGGCCCCGGCACAGCCCCTGTCCCTGCAGGGTCCCAGGGGTGACATCCCCACCCTGACCCCTCCAGCTTCCCAGGATTGTCCCCTGGGCTCCTGCAGCTGCCTCCTCTCTCTCATTTCTCTCACAGAGCAGAGAAATGCCTTTATCTCCCTGGCAGGAAGGAAGTGCTGATCCCAGTGTGGAGATCCAGCACGGGGCTGGGAATCTGTTCCCTTGCCTGTTCTGGGATGTTTCTGAGAAGTGCTGCCTCTCTCGGTTCCCTTTCAGTCACACAGGAATAGAAAGTGTTCAATAACTNGCCCAAGGAGGATTCTGGAGAGCTTTCAATAAATCCCTGCTTTATTCCCTGGCTCTGTCCAGTCTCTGTTTCAGGTCAGCCTCCCAAGGCATCACTGCAGCCCTGGCTGTGCTGACCCTGTCGTGGGAGAACTAAAAAATCAAACTGATAAAACACAAATCTCTGTCCCAAACAGCTCAGCAGAAGGGTGTTTAATTCTATACATCCTGCCCTTACCCAGCAAGACACTTCTGCAATCATTTTCATTTTTAGTTTAATTAAACCATTGCCGCACAGCTGACTTCTCCAAGCAAAAAAAGATGTGTTCTATTCCAACACTCTTGATTCTCGTTTTCTTGGGTTTTAAATTTTCCTGGTGTTTTTTGTTTGTTTGGGTTTTTTGGTGGCAATCTTTAAAGAAAAGAAAAAAAGTGTTTCAAAAGAGGATTTGGTAGCAGCCTAGTTAATTAAGTGCATTAGCTATGCTTTGGGAAAGGGTGACTGATGTAATGCTGCTTTGCATACTCAATTTTGTCTGTAAAATAACGGCAAAACTCATTTTACCTGGAGCTTTTGGGCAATCCCTCCCTTGCTTAGGATGGAGACAACCCTCACCAGTGTGTGCTGCTGCTGCTTGATGACATTAATACAGAAAAATGAGTTTTATGGGGATTTCCTGGCCCTGATTTCTCCCCATCCAATAGGGAAATATCTTGGACAGAGGTTTTCCAGAAGGGTGATGCTCCTGCTTCTCTTCCATGCAAATCTGGAGCTGCAATTCAATTATTTCCCTCTGAGATCTGGGCTCAGGAGTGACTTTGAGCTGAAGTTTGGGTCACTTTGGGCTGGTGGGAGTCCTTCTCTCCTGCTTCCTTTTAGAATTCCCTAATTATTAGGGAATACTAATAATCCCTAATTATCAGTGTGTCTTAGGGAAAACTACCAAATGGGAGGAAGCTCTTCAGAGAAGAGTTTAAAAAGCTGAAGTTTTTTGTAGCAACACCTTTGTGTGTGTATATACAGCATCACCAAGGTGATCCATTTTTTAAAAATACCCATTTTTAGGGGGGGTCTGAGGGCTTGCATCCCTAAAATCAATGCTCAGCTGGAAGTAAGGCATTCTATTGGAACACTGTGAGTTTGACAATGCATTTCATGCCTCATTTCCTGCCAGTTGTGGGCTCCAGTAAACACAAAGAGCAAATTCCTTTTTTTTTTTTCCGCTATGGAAAAAGCCCTATAGTTTGTTCCCTCTAGGATATCAGTGGTTAAATAGATTTCTGTAAGGACATATTCTGTTCACACTATAATCTGTTGTGACACTAAATCTTAATCCTTCTTCAAATTTCCATTGTTTTTGTACGAAAAGATTATTTCTAAAATATTTTATATCTCACATTCATTTTCTTGGCTAAGAATTAATTGCATAAGCAGTGGGTATCTGACCACTATTAAGTCTTCTATCGTAACCCAAAATTAAGAATTTAATGTGGATTATTCATAACATCTATCCAGTTAATTCAAAGTAATTTTTCTTTGCACTGGGCAGAATTTACACTTTGTTGAAATGAGCTTTACCTCCTCAGGAGACGCTGGGAAGTCAACCTGGGCTGTCCTGAAGGCTTTGGAGCACTTTGGCAGCGCGGTGCTGGAGGTTTGGGGTGTCCTGGGTTATCCATGGGATTGATCCTGCTCTTTCCCAGCCTGGGGAAAATGGAAAAATGAATTACAGAGCTGTTGGGTCCCATGGATAGCTCATGGAAGCGTGGCTGTGGCGCTGATCTCAGAAGTCAGAGAGTTCTGTTCTTGCAGCGTTTGCCACAAACTCCTCAGGGCAGGAGCTGGAGTGGAAGTCTGGGCGAGGGGAGGATGAACCTCATCCCTCAAGAGGGATTTCTTAATGTCCCTCTGATTTAACCAATGTGATTGAAGAGGTTTGCCTTTGTTTCACCAATCAAATTGGTCCGTGTAAAATGGCATAAAAGGGAGACACATCCCAAAAGAAAGGAGTCATTTTCCTGGCCTTCTGATCGCGGAGTCTGTTTTGCTTTTGGTGTAGAACAGCGATACACCTGTGCCCCTCTGCCCTGAGCCTGCCCTCCTGCAGCTCTGGGGGAGCTCAGGGCTGATGTTTGGGGACGGATCCATCCCATGGATCCATCCCAGCACGGGGCAGGACGAGAGGAATCCACTGAGAGCCCCAGGGGGCTGCTGGGGGAGAGCAGGAGGCCGGGAATCACCACGGAACGTCCTCAGCTGGAAAGGAAGATGGATCAGAGCATCCTGGGCAGAGCCAGGACTGGTTGGATCCTCAGGCTGGATCTAAAGTCTGTCCTGGAGGAGTTGTGGACTCCTGAGAGCCCCTGTCCACATCCTCAAACCCTCAGCAAAGGGTGAATTTCATTTCCCCTTCTCATTCCAATGGTTTCACGCATACACAGCCCCAAGCTGAGTAGGAATTAAGTTAATTGGCGAGGCAATGTTGGTTTCAGTGTTGCATCTCCAATATTTTGAAAGCAAGCCTTCAGACTGTCATTCCATGGGACTTGGGAAATCTCTAACAAATCAGTTTGAAGTGGGCTGTAAGGAAAGGCAAAACTCCCTTTGCAGAGAAGAAATAACTGCTCAGGACACAGAAATCTTTGCTGATTGTTTTCCCCTGCTCTTTTTTTCTTTTTTTTTTTTTTTTTTAACATAAATGCAAGCTGGGATAAAGCAGCCAGCTAAGCAGAAAAGGACCTCTTGGAGTCAGATATTTGTGAATAAAGTGTCGGCTGGAGCAAGGCAATACAAATGATATACAGTCACTTTGTAGTCGTTGGCTCTTTAATTGAGCAGACTGATGTGCTGGGCTCACAATGGATCTTGGAGCAGCCTGGGAACGAGGAGCTGTTATTTTGCTTCTCAAAGGCGCCCATTTGAAGTGCAGGTGAGCACAAACCATTTAAGAAATAATTGGTCTGACCCAGCTCTGGAGTAGCCGTTTTGGCAGCGGCAAAGGAGGGGTCCCTCCGGTGACAGAAAACAATGAGACACGGATACAGAACACAGGATTTGCTCTGAAAAATACCCAGCCCAGTGCAAAAGAGAGGATACAGAACACAAGATTTGCTCTGAAAAATACTCATACTCAGCCCAGTGCAAAAGAGAGGATATAGAACACAAGATTTGTTTTAAAAAATACTCGTACTCAGCCCAGTGCAAAAGTGAGGATACAGAACACAAGATTTGCTCTGAAAAATACTCAGCCCAGTGCAAAAGGGAGGATATGGAACACAGTATTGGCTCTAAAAAATACCCAGCCCAATGGAAAAGGGAATATATAGAGCACAAGATTTGCTCTAAAAAAATACTCATACTCAGCCCAGTGCAAAAGGGAGGATATAGAACACAAGATTTGCTCTGAAAAATAATCAGCCCAGTGCAAAAGAGAGGATACAGAACACAAAATTTTCTCTAAAAAATACTCATACTCAGCCCAATGCAAAAGAGAGTATGCAGAACACAAGGTTTGCTCTGAAAAATACTCAGCCCAATGGAAAAGGGAGGATACAGTACACAAGATTTGCTGTAAAAAATACTCAGCCCAGTGCAAAAGAGAGGATATAGAACACAAGATTTGCTCTGAAAAATACTCATACTCAGCCCAGTGCAAAAGAGAGGGTATAGAACACAAGATTTGCTCCAAAAGACACCAAGCCCAATGCAAAAAGGAAGGAAAAAAACCGCAAAAGGAGCACTGTCCTTTTTAGTTCTTCTGCAGGTCCTTCTGCTTCATTAGCCAAATTTCAGCACCTTTCCATCTTTCCCGACTGTTCTTTAAAAACAACAGTTTCATTTATCATTCCCAGCCCTATCCATGACCCAGGCAGCTCCAGCCTGGATCACTGCAGCCTCCCAGTTTGCCTTGTTGCAGTTCCCTTCTCTTCAAGTTCCATTTACAAGCACACAACTCATTTAATTCCACATTTTGGCTCTTCTGTGCCGCCCTTCCCTTCAACAAAACTGCCAGTGTTTAATTTACATGCCATAAAACTATTTTCCCATTTAAAAAAAATTATATTGTGAGCTTCCCAGGGTGGGGAAAAAGGAGATTTTGAAGAGCAGACAGTCCCTGTTGGTGCTTTAAAATCCAGATTTCAGATCCAAGAGAATAAATGTGGGCAACACAACCCTGGTGTGGCAAAAATCTGCTGTCCCAGAATGTGTACACAGGGAAATCCTTCTTTTTCCTCTTCCCCCGAGGAGCTGCACTTGCCACAGGAGCATCAGTTATTCCCATTTCCCCAGTTCTGTTAGAGGCTGCTCTGAATGGGGAGCTGTCATCACTGGGATTCTTTCAATGTTTTGTATGAATCTAAAAGCAGCACCAAGATGTGGGATTTAAAATCCTTTCACTCACTTTTTTTTTTCTTTTTTTTTTTTTTTAGGATGCCGTAATAAAGAGTTGCTTCATAACATGTTCAAGGTCTATTAAATAAATGCACTGAAGAATTCCTGTTCCCTCTGAAATGGGCTTGTCAAGCTAATCTAATTTCAGTGTCTGCACATGGAAGGTGTGCTATTTTCTCCTTTCAGTGATTTCAAAAAATTAATAATTAAAGTTTCCTATTTTTACTTAATAATCAGTGCAAATTACTGCACTTTTCTGCCTTTGTGTTTTATAATATTATGGTAATTATTGCTGTGTGTACCTGGATGCATAACATGCTGAAAACATTTTTTATCCAATCATTGGAAGAAATTGCTGAGCCAGTACAACTCCAGCCTGGAGAACTCCATGGGCCCAATTTCCTGAGAAATTCTGGTTATTGTAGGGGTGCCAGCCTGTCCATGGCTTAATCATGGAGAATAATCCAGGTATCTCTTTATTGTGCTGTGGAAAATAATTTTTTTTTTATGGCTGCAGGGAGTCTGAGCTTCCTAATTTCCACAATTTGTTTCCTTCTTGTGTTTTTTAAAAGTGGGGTTTGTTTACAGCCTGCTCCACCAGGGCACTCAGCCCCTCTGAGAAGTCCCAGCAAATCCCAGCTTTGTCCCTCCTCCAGGTGTGATAATCAAATTTGGCTCAGGTAGGAACCTTGCACTACGTATTCTGATTATTTTCCTCACTCCCCTCTGAGGAAATAGAACATCAAAGCTGCTTTTCCCCCTCTCATGAGAGAATTCTCATGGCTGGATGAATGCCTGCCCTCCTCTCAGATTTGGGGGTTGGTGATACATGTACCTTTTCAAAACAAATAAATCCTGCCTCTTTAGGAAATCTCACGGTTCATTTCCTTAATTCCTGGGGAAGGTAGGACAGTTATGTAAGTGCTCACTGCTGAGGGTTTCCACTCCTGCTTCCAGGGGAGAGGAGTGGGCACTGAGAAAGGATTTACCAATAAAAATATTTTCTCTTCCTCTACAAAACCTGGTGGGATCTGCACTCATATTTTAGCCTTTGCTTTGGGTTACAGAGCCACCCTTAATACAAGTGAACAATGCCCAACATTCAGGATTATTTAAAATTATTAGAGTGCACCAACAGCAATGAGTAATGGCAGCCTTTAAGTCCATTTTAGATTTTTTTTTTCCCCAAAAAAAGTTTGTACACCTTCAGAAATTCCCTGTGATTATTGTCCATAGGCTATAAAATCCTAAAGCTGGCTATGGATATGAAATATTATAATATCATGTGATGTTTCTATCCTAATGATGTATTTGTGATGATTCTATGCTGATATTTAATATTATATGCTCTTTATTTAATATTATATGCTCTTATTATATGCTCTTATTTATTTAATATTATATTAATTTATATGCTCTGATATTTAATATTATATGCTCTTTACTTGAAATTAACCAATGAGGGAAGCCTCTGAAAAAGGAAATATCAGCTCTTGGTCAATTTGTGGTTATTGAGTGTCTGTGTGTGATCACTACCTGTAAACTATTAAAAAAAAACCCAGGAAAACCACGTGTAAAGGGGAAAGTGGGAGGGGAATGGGCTGAAATGCAAACTTTGTGCCAAGGTGAGTGACATTTATTAAAATCAGCCCCAGTGATAGGATCAGGAACGCTGCAGCTGCCCTTTAAAAAACTTCCTGTGGAAATTGGGCCTGATTTGAATTGCTGGGGATGAGCAGTGAGGACTTAGAGAGGATTTAGCTCACGCTGACTGTGTTTCACAGTTGGAAATTAATTTTTTTTTTTTTGTTTATTTTCGGCCTCCTGATGTCTTGACCGATTTGGTGCTTGGGTGCAGGGTTTGTTTTTTGAAAGGAAACTTTAATTATCAGGGAAGATGGGTAGTGGGTGAAACAAATCAGCTTCTGCCAAGATGCTCCAGTTCATTACTGAGGAGTCGTCACCCTGAGTGTGTGTATTTACAGCGTGCTGCCCTACAGAGCTGATCAAAATATTTACAGGCTGTGCTGGAGCGAAACTTAGCCTGGAAATTCTGGGGGATTTATTGGAGAAAACTCTGGGAAAATCATGAGCAAACTTCGCTAATCCCACGGTGTTTCTCCTGCTTTTGTTCATGATAGCTGGGAATTGGGGAGAATTGAACAGCAATAAACTTTGTGAATGGATATTTTTCCTATTAAAAACCCCTATTTTTCCTATGGAAAAAAAAAAAATCTCATTTCGGGGATGCTGTTCTTTTTATGCCGTTTCTCAGTCTTTTTATTAGGAGTTTGAAGGGATGTTAAGGTGCCCAGTGAGTTTTTATAGGAGCATTGCACTCGACTTGAACAAAATCTGCTACTGGATAGATGAAAACACCTTGGGAAGAGGGCAGAAACCTCCAAGGTGGTGCTGTGGTAAATGTTGAGGCAAAAATATTTGTTTCAATGGTTTAGGAAGAGTCCCAGTACAGCTGCCCCACAAACACTTTGGTTTTAGGAAGTTTGAGCTTCCCCCGGTCTGAGGAGAATGAGGGCTGGGTGGGAGTGGGAGAGGGGATTTTTGTGCCTCCTGAAATACCTGAAGATCCTCAGCTGCTGAGCATTATTGATGTACAAAGATGAAGAGTAGAAATTTCCTTCTTTCCTTTTCAAATCTGACTCTTCCTTCGTGTTAGAATCCCCAAACTGGCAACTCTCTTGAATTAGAGAGGGAAAAAAAATGAGTAGGGAAGTAATCTGTAGGTAAAACTACCAAGGTGTAGTCAGGGTTTAACTCTGTTCCCATAAAATTGGGAATAAACTTCTCTTGCAAGTGGCCCCAATGGTGCGAGTTAAACATAAAAAATATTCTTAAAAAATAAAATACTGGGCTCGATATACCACAACTTTGGTAAAACTCTGTTTATTATTTTTAAAGGATAACTTTAAAATTCTGTTTATTATTTTTAAAGGATACCTGCTTGTTGTGGCAACAGGCTGGGCCTGCTTTTAGTGCAGTGTTCTGCTGCAAAGGTGTTTTAAGGTGTTTTTCTCACACACTGATCAATTTGGGAGGCCTGGTTTTAGGGTGTTTCAGAAGTTTAAAGTTTATTTCTGTGCCTGTTTTTGTGCCCAAGTTGTTGGTTGTCCGGCGTTCACGTGCAAGCAGGAATGAAACAAATATTTTCACAGAAAACCAACTTCAGCTCTGCCTGCTCTGTAAAGAAGCACTAAAAACAGCCCCAGAAAACATGCCAGTGCCAGGAAAAACCCAGCCTTTCACACCAATATCTGATTTGCAAATCAGATGCGAGAGGGGGCTCTTATTAACTAGTTAAATATCAAGGTTGGAATTTTCATAAAAGGGCAATTTCCGAGCTCATTTGTGTGTGTAATTATTGCGCTGGTGAGAGCGACCCCGCTAAACGCGCACATAAATGTCACGTCAGGCTCCTGGTGGGTCACGGACACGCTCCCTTCCCACGCCTGGGGCTCGGGGAACGTGCAGAACAGGGCCAAAAAATCGGGCAGAAAGGGTTTTTTTCTTGAAGAAAAGAGCAGCAGTTGTGCGGACGTGGGCACGTTCTCGATCTGGAGCTGGGCTCTAAACAAACTGCGTCGGTTTTTATAACAACAGCACAAACTAAACCTTAAAAAGTCAACGCGTCCTTTTCCAAGCCTAAAGATTTGGAAAATGCACTCTGGTAAGGCTGTTGTCACTTCCACTTTCAGGAAGGTTTAGAGATACTTCTCATTCCTTTTTTTCCATGCTGGAATTTCTTGTTTTTTATCATCCAAAAGCTGTGAAACACTTGAAATCTGAGGCTGCTGTTCCCAGATAACACATCCTAAGGCTCTACATTGAAGAATCTCCCACGTGCTCCTCCTCAAACTGGAGATGAACATCACCGAAGCAGTCTTGGGGTCACACTGGATGGGGCTTTGCAGGCTGAGCTGAAAAATATTTACCCTGTGCTGCGAAAAACTGGAGGAAACGCAGCTCAGAATTCGCTTCCCTGGAGGAATGTGTTGCCAAAACGCAGCTGAGGTCAGGAGCAGCAAGATTTAAACTGGGTTTTTGGGGTTGTGGGTAAATCATCACTTCTGAGGAGTTAATGCAGTTAGTTCTAATGACAGAACATGGGGAGGAGGAGGGAGGGAAGTTAATATTTAAGGGTAAATGCACCTTTGTTAAAATTCAGGGTGACATCTTGTGGGCAGAGAGGCTGAAATTCCATGCAGGTTTTTGGAGGGCTTAACCTGCCTTTGGTGGCGGGCAGGGGGAGGAATTTGGGGGCTGCAGAGCCCCTCAATACGCTGGGATTCTGTGATTTATCCCGACCTCTCCCGGGCGTGAGCATCCTCTCTCCAAAGGAGGAGCAGGTGCGCCCTGGTGGGGAGGAGGCAGCAGCGTGGGTGGAGGGACAGCAGGTCCCCGTGGGCAGGAAGGGACAGTGTCTCCTGGCCCAGGGCAGCAGCAGAAGGCAGGACACAGGAGCTGTGCCAGAGCCAGGCTGGGCTGCAGAGCTCAGGAGGAGCAGGCGGGAGGCCAGGCAAGGAAGGAAAATCAGCACGCCCCATCCTGCTCTCCCCTGTCGCCGTTGAGCGTCAAACAACAGCACAGACTCTCTATTATAGGACTAGAAAATGAATCTTCATTTTTGAGATGTCCCTCTCTTTTATACTATTTCACACAGACCAATTTGATTGGTGAAACAAAGGCAAACCTCTTCAATCACATTGGTTAAAACAGATGTTCATCAAGAAACCTCTCCTGTGAGAAAGAATGGAAAAACATAGGTACAGTCACAAAAACATTTCTCTTGTGTACAGAAAATCTCCTGGGAAGGCAATTTCCCAAAACTAAAACATTAAATCAGGGCTACAGTTCCCTGCCTCGTAACACCCCCCAGGCTGGATTTTGTGTGTTTTGTGTAAGGTAGCAGTTGGTCAAAGCAAATAATGATATTATGTTTGGGAGGGAGGCCCCTGAAAGCCAGAGCCCAGAGTCCAGCAAAGCGTAATCTCAGCTTGATGCTTTGTTTAGTGGGGGATTCAAATCCCAACTTAATTTAATCTTTTGATTTATCCTGCAGGTACTGCCTGATTATATTCCAGGGCCACCAGTAAAAGAAATGCAGGGGTTTGTTTGTTAATTTTTATTTTTTTTTTTTGCCTTTAGGGAGGAAAGGTTCGGCAGAAGTCGCTGCTGCTGCTGTTCTCTGTGATGTGAGTGAATATCTGCATCCGTGAACCTGTGATGCCCACTGATTCATGTTAATGATGTGAGGTTACACAAATTTCAGCTCTGCGCTTCAGCTGAGGCCTGGGGAGCAGGACAGGACTGCAAACTGAGCGGTCAGCCTGACACCAGGGCTGCAAAATGGGCAGGATTTCCCTGGGAAGGGTCAAGGCTGCCAGGGGCAAGGAGGAGGCTGATGGAGCTTCCTGGGAAATGGTGGATAAATCACTTAAAGCTGCATTTGTGAGGGGGTTTGTGTGTGTCTAAAATGACTCTTAGCGGCATTAAAAGGCAGAGCACCCCTCCAAAGGTACGAGTTGGAGAGGCAAAATTGATGTGCTGCCATTTCAGGGCTCCCCTCCACTGGAATATTTGGGCAGCTCACGTGTTGAGATGAGTGGAACTCACTCCCATCCCTTGACCAACCTGGTTTCTCTGTCCTTGCAGGATGAATGCAGTAAAACCAGGCCCCAGTCAGACCCAGGTATTGTTCTGTAGCAGGAACCAGCAGCATTCCAAACACCCTGTGTGTTCTCACCTTCGTGTTCCAAGGCTGCAGGGGATTTTCTCATTTGCCTCCCTATCTGGACCTTTAAAATACTAAACACTTTTACTTCATTTTTTCCTTTTGCTTTCCCAAAAAAAGACACGCTTCATTCATATCCTTCCAACAACAACAACAACAAAAAAAAGGCTAAAATTAAATTTTTAAAAATCGTATTAAATCTTTAATATTCTCCTATGGATGACAATATAACCAAGCAGACAAGGACAGCATGCAAATCTCGTGGCATGCCTGACAAACATAATGCATTTATATTAAATCTATTGTACAGTGAGAATTTGAAGACTGCAGTGATCAGAGGAAACCATGCAATTGGATTAATAGATAATTTAGGCTGTAATCCAACAAAGCAGTTAAGCATGTGCTTACTTTTAAGAGTGCACAGCATTACTTGATGTTAGCTGAGGTAAAACGAGCTTAAAACTAAGCACATCCTAAAAGTGTTTGGCTGGCTGAGTCAATGATCTGGACAAGGAAGGGTTTGCAGTTGGAAATCCAGGGAGGAGGAACGAGTGTCCATTTTTCCTGTGATCACTGGAACACTCCCAGCTTAAGTTTCAGAGCAGAACACTTTTATGGGGGGGGTTAAAAACCAGCACTGGCCCACTGCAGCGGTGACCAGCTCCAGGATTATGTGTTTTACCTGCAAATGGTGAAACATTTCATGGATTCCTGGTTAAACTGAGTTCAGGACAATTAGATAACCCTGTCAAACCTGCAGCTGATGCTGTTAATTCCACGTGAAGATTGTCTCCTGCAATGGCTAACAAATGGAGTTATCTTTTAGCAAAGGCTGAGAGGGGATTCACGGCCAGGGATTGCGCTCTGTGAGATGCTGGATCTGGGAGAAGAAAGCAACCTGAACTTGCTGGGTGACCTTAGATTGTCACCCGGGCTCCTCTGCACCAGCCCCACCAGTTCTCCTGCTCCTGACGCTTTCCAGTATTTGTGGCCTTAATTGAGGGACATAACCAAACAAATTTATCATCGCAGCCCATAAAAACGACAGAATTCATATGGTAGCATTCTTCATTCTCTCCAATTTGTTTCCCTGAAATCCCTGCAGCAATTTATTTGCTGAATACGCGAGTTTTCCTCCTTATGAAAATTACAAATTGTTGTCAAGGTTAACGAGTTAATATTCTCATTCAATATTTATTTTATAGGGGGGGAGGGGGGAAGGAAGAAGAGCGACTGTTCTTACACTTTCTTCCACGGCAAAGTCTGGTTTCTTAATCAATATGACAAGGACACTGTCCTTTGGATAATACCCTGAATCATCGGGACTAAAAAATGAGCTTTATTAATCAACAGCCCCTGATTAATTATTATAAAGTGATGCTCATACATTTCTGTACATTTTAATAATTCCTGCAGAAGGCTAACAATGTCCCCAGTGATTTGAAGGCTTTGGGGTTTGAATTTTTCTAAGCAATGTCACAATAAATAGTCCAAGGGTACTACTGCTCGCTCACTAATCCAGTCTGTTTCAATCCAGCAAATGAGTAAAACCTTCTTTTTCCTATTTCCCATCTATAATTTATCATTTGCATACAAAGTAAGAAGCAGGAATCGGCAGTCTCATCAGTTTTCAAAATATCAAGGGACAACCGGGGTGATTTATAGCAGGCTGTATTATCTAGATCATATAACCCGAATATTTCTGTAAAAACAGACCCACGTAATCTCTCAGTGAGTGTCTGGCTGGCAGATAAATGTGATAAAGGTCATTGGGCTGGAGAACTTCGAGCAGACCTGAGTGGCCATTAGGCTTTTCCTTGCAAAGAAACATCCCACCCTGGTAAGAACCATCTCCACCAACAGTTTCTGGGGCTGCAGATCCCCCTTTTCAGGCTCCCTCAGCCACCAAAGGACATGGGCTGTGTGTTTGCTACCAGTGAGATGAAAAATATGCCACCTGTTCCTTCTGTTTTCAGGGCCCTTCTGAAGACACAACCTTGCTGAAAGGAACAGATGCACTCCCTCACCGAGGGATCCAGCCCCAGACAGTGCCTAACGAGGTGACCACAGCTGGGGAGAGTTTGTGCTTCAGCTCCAAAGGGCAGCGTGGTCCCCAGCCGCAGGGCAAGCGCTTACGTGGATGTGTGGCAGATTTAGTGACAAATTAGTGTTAATTTATTGAAATAGTGGGAGTTTTAGAATGGCCAGGCGTGAGGCCTTATCCAGCACTGGTTCTGAGCTGTTCATTCTTCATATCAGACGTGTCCCAGCCTGGCTTTGTGTTCCTGTAAAATGTGCCCAGCTCTGAGTGCTCAAAGGACGCTCTGGAAGCACCTCCGTGTCTGTGATAAATGACATCAGACCTCCGAAGGCAGCAGCCTCTCGTGTTTGTGTTTTAAAATAACGTGTTTGCATTGTAAAGGAGCTCGGTGGCCTTTCCCCAACCTTCCTGCAATGAACGTTTTAATTACCCCTCAGAGCACCGGGCCCTCCAAAGCTGGGTCCCAGGAATTCTTCACGGGGAGATGTCACAATCTGCGTGCCCGTAACCCACGGGTTATTGGGGTTTATCTTCTCGATTTCTGCCTTCATTCCAGGATGTCAATAATGAGTTCTCTGTTCGTTTTATTAATTTGAGCCACTGGACAAAATGTCACCGCTGCAGGATGCTCTGCGGCGAGCAGCCCTCCTGCATTTCGCCCTCCAGAAACGCGGGTTCTGATCACAGATAACGAAAATGAGATTAGGATGTTAGCTTCCTCAAGAGATAACAGCAGTCTAGGTCATAAAACTACCATATGGCAGATTTGGCAGTCTTTCCAGAGGTCCATGGTTTAATTATCACAAAGACAGATTCAGCTCCCCACTTGCAAATGCCTGGGTCCTCCTGTGGCAAGGGCTGGCGATGCAATTAAGGGGAGAGCAGTATTTGCTTGGCTGCAGCAGAAATGACCTTACTGCGGCCAGCACTGTCACTTCCTAACATTTCACTCATGATTAAGTTTATCATTTCAAACAAACAACATAAAATGTCAGGTCTCTGGTCTGTTTAACGTGTGGGAGGGGAGGGGTAGGGAGGGTAGAGAAGCGTAAAGCAGGGCTGAGCCAAGCTGGAGAGCTTTTGCTCTGAAAAGAAATTCAAAGTTGACAACTACATCAGAGGAGAGGGATATCTCTGCAGGCAGAGTTTGCTGTTGTGGGCAAGTCTTTTAGTTTCCTGCATCAAGTGCTTTGGTGCTGCCTGTGTTTGCAGCCCTTTTTTACCTCTCTTTATTTCCACCCTCAGTTTCACATGCTGCCCCTGGTGTGTTCTGGGTTTCTGTCGTCCCTCGTGCTTCCCTGTGAGCACTATCACACAGTCACCACGGAGAGGGAGAACGAATTGCAGGAAAAGCAGGATTTCATGTGATTTGGAGAGCTTTGGGCTGGTTTGCTGTGAGTCTGCTCACACAACGCCCTGGTCAGCGCAGATAAGCAGCGGGAGGTTGGTGAGGATGATGTCCATCAGCCTGGAATTGAACTGGGGCTTTAAAATTGCCATTTCCCAGGGAAGCTTCTCACTTTGCTGAGGATGTGCAATGGGGTAGCAGCGAGATGACAATTGTCCTCATCAAACAGAGGACAACTTGTAAAAAATGTCCTCACTTCACTAAAAGCAAATTCATTGGAGTTCCACGTGTCCAGGAAACACTGTTGGCATTGCAAGACTGCAGTCACAAGTTAATTTAACTCCCTGGCAACTAAGAAAATACTTCCTGCAGTTGTTTTGTGTGCAGTGGTAACAATGAGAATCCCTTTTGGAACGTCATCAGAGCGTAGGTCGATCTCCAAGGTTTTTGAGAGGGAAGGATGCACACACCCCAAAATGTCTGCTCCCAGTCAGGAGCAAGAAAGCATTGCTGAAGCCAACCAATATTTAATGAGATCAGAAAACATTGAATTGCAGGAAGTGATAATGGTTAAATGGTGAACCTGTGGGTGTAAGGGAAGATTCTTTGAAAGCTGGGTTAAAATCTCACCTCACCAAACCCGCTGCTGGCTGTGCTCACTCTGGGTGCTGGATGAGCACCTCCATGGCTGTTGTTATTTTTAACTCCTGCAGGATCTGAGAGTCCTGAGCTGCAGTGACAACTCCACTTTCCCCACGTCCTGGCTAATTTTATGCAAACCCTTGGAGACCGAGTTCAGTTCATAGGCATGTTCATGTCCAATTAAAAAGTAATAGATCTGAAGCACATATAACAAATCAAAAGAATGGAATACTGTCAAAGCCAAGAATTAAAATCCAGCCACACAGGCCACCAGGCTTCACGAGACTATAAAAAATCATTTTTAATATATATTTAATTTCTGAATCTTTACAATGAACAAAACGTATTGAAATCCACCCTCACTCTAGCCAAGGCTGTGTAAAAATATCACTTTTCATTATTAGGTTTTTTTTAATATTCAAGGGCTTCCTAAAGCTGGTTATTTTAACAAATACCACAAATTGTATGAGTCACCTGATTAGATGGAGAGTGAGCATCAAACAATGTGAGGTGTCAGTAAATTGTGTCTCACCTGTTCTCTCCATTGCTGCTGAGGAGAGGGAGTTTGAGGGGCTGGAGAAGGGAGCTCCTGATTGTTCCTGGCTGTTCATTTGCAGGGATAAAATATGAAACATCAGCTGGCCAGAAACTCTGTGGAATTTTAATTACGAGCTCTGCTCTCAGTTATTTGTATTTTTAATGCACCGAGTTTTAAGAGATGTGTTCAGGCCAAGATGAATTAGGTGGGACATGAGGATAAAATAAAAGATGGTTCCTATCAAAAACCAAGCCTTCTATTTCTTTTTTCTTTCATCAAAGCACCTGTACAGCCAAAGTAACAGTGCAGATGCAGCTCCTACAGCTGGAAAACCTCTTTCAGCCCTATTTACAATGTCCCCAATTCTCTATATCCTTATGAAGTCAGCAAAGGCCAAAAAATTCATAAAAAATTTAGTGGCGAGCGAGATAGCATTACTGCTTTTAAGTAAAGTCCATGAAAGGAGCATGAGATCAGCATAAAAATAAATCAGGCTAAATTTAAATCTTTGGACACTAAAATCTAAAACTCTTGGAAAGTGCAGGGAAGATTTATTGATGTGGAGAAGTGCATGGAGATACCCATCAGCACGGACCCAGCTTCCAAGTGGGGGAAGCAGAGGTGGTGTATGGAAAAAAATGTTCTGTGTGAGGGCTGGCATAGAAACCCCACCGAGTTCTTTGGTGGATAATCCAGGATTTTCCGGTAAGCACAAGGATAACCTGATTTTTGCCTTGGAACTCGTGAATTGTTGAGTGTGGCCCCTCAGTTTGGTCCAATGGGGAGGCAGCAGCGTTTTGTTGCATAAATAAGATTAAGGAAATAAAGGAAAGGGCTCTTCTGCCTGTGTAAGAGCTCTGAGACATGCCCAGTATGGTCACGGGCAAGGACTTTTTGGAACAAATAAATGTCATTTTTTATCACTTGCCCATTGAACCGTGTGCTCAAACCGACCCCAGCCCCAGTCCTGGTGACTTGCTTTGACTCTGGACGCCTGAAAAGTTCCCGTTTTCGTCCTGCTGCCCTCTGTGTGCTCTTGGTTGGACACTTTTCCCCCTCATTAGAGTTGCTAATTGGCTCCAGCCTCTGTCTCTCACCTCTGAAGGACCCAGTTGCTGCAGGTGTTGGTGCAGGATCGGCCCAAGGAGCGCAAACTCCCTGGAAGAGCCATTAATTGGGATGGAGGGGAGGGGGTGGGAGAGAATCGCACTCAGCTTGGAAAGGTTTTCAATTCTTATGTGTCAGAATATCCTAATTCAAACCCAAATGGGAATCCACCATTCTGGGGGATTCACACAGCTCCAGGTAAACAACTAATGAGCAGCCTGCCAGTTTCATTTTTATCAAGAGCCCTCAGAGATTCAACCGTGCCATTTCATAAAATATGCAGATGATAGTGGAGGGAGAATAGCAAAGGCTTTGAAAATGATTCACACAACCTAAAAATGATGTTGAAAAGGGAGGAATTAAATATTCACAAAGTGTGAGAAATTAAGGCATATTAACTGTTAGAATGTGGAAATGAAGTGACTAACATGCACAGAGCTGATGAGAACTAGATGATTACAGATCTGTCAAAAGTTTCTAATTCTGACACAGTGTGATGTCGAGGTGCTACTTGGCTGGTAAGGGCAAAAAATTAGGTATGGGACAAGGGATGCAAACCTGACAGATCAGAGTCAGAGGCGGGCAGACACCGCGGGGATTAACATTGGGCTCGGTCCTGGAGCAAGGGTGAGCTCCGAGCCTGCAGAAGGAATACTAATTATGGTTACAAACAGAACACGAGGGGCTCAATCCATCAGCTCCAGGAGGGGCGGTGTAATGAGATAGTCGAGGGGAAAAAAGTCACCTAGGGCCAAATTTGTCTCGCTGCTGAGTTCTGGCTTACACCAGGGATGGATTTGACCCTTGGGATGTGAGAGCTGGAAGTTTCGCTCTTCTGTAATTAATCTGGGGTTTATCTGGTGTTGCAGTTTTGATAGAGTGGAGGGAAGGTTGCCGGCAGATAGATTCGTGCAGGGGTGGTGCAGAAGAATGAAGAATAATAATTTTAAAAAGAAGCTCGGAGTGTCCACAGTGGGCGCAGTTATTCACGTTGTTCTGGCAGGGCGGGGACATGGCTCCACCTTCCTCGAGGGCAATCCCTCACCTGGGAGCACAGAACTGGGGGTTTCTCCTGGAAATCACCCTCTGGAAGCACCAGTTATGTCCCCACTGCAGGTCTCTGGGGCTGGAACCTCTCCAGCCTTGTGCCAGCACCACCCTCTCGCCCCAGCTGTGCTTGGGGTGAGCTCGGAGCCCTTTTTGGCTTTCTGGGGAGCACTGGATCGTCCTGTCCGTGTGGAAATGGATCAGCTCCCCCTGAGGAGCTGGCTGTGATGGCTTTTCCTTGGGCTGCCCAAAGGAGCAGTCATTTGGGAGCTTGTTCAGCCACTGCTGCAGAGTTTCTGTGCCCTTGAGCGCTCTGTAACAGCAGACAGCGAAACCTGCGTCGGGTCTGTGCAGGAATCTCTCGTGGCTGATTAATATTTTCCCTTTTCTCAGGGGAAAAAACGATGCCTGCAAATTCTCTCAGCCCGAGCTGCAGACACCAGCGTGCACAGCTGAGGTGTGTGCAGTCAGGGATTTGGAAATCCAGTGGGAGTTACTCCCTGTAGTCTCCCGCGAGTAACTCCTCACTGCATGGCCGTGATGAGCACTGAAAGCACCGAGGGCACTCAACAAATAAATATTATTTTGATTACAACCTTATCAAACCTGATCAATAGCATCTCAATACCTTCCAGAGACAAAAAGAACTTGAGATATTAAAAAAGAACCTCCAAAATGATGGCTGTGCATGCCAAAGAGAGGGGGCACCGTGGATGTGTTTTGCATCCCTGATTTGTCGGAGAGCCTGTCCTGTGCTCACGATCAAGGGACAAACAGAAACTCAAAGGTCACAAAAAGACTGAGTCTGGTGAGGTGGATGTTCTGAATATATTAGGTGTGTAAAGCAATATTGTGGCCCATCCAAACTAGAATTAGTGGTAATTATTATATAATATGTAATGATGGGATTTAAATGGCTAACACATTTTCTCTGCTGAGATCATTTAGACATGATTCATATAAATGATTAAATTAATAGATCTTCCTCTTTTAAGACTGCTAGGCAGCTTAAACTAAATTTCTCAACAGAGACTGATCCCAGTGAAATAATATTAATAGAAAATGGAAGAAGAATTTCTGAGAAGTGGGTAAATATATGATGGAGTTTGAGGAAATTTCTATGGACGTCTTTGCCGACCAAAATACTTCCTGGATTTAAATATTCTCTAGAAATAACCCATCAAGGACTTTGGAAGGTGAAAGAACAACAATCCTAACTTTCCTTGAAAGAGAAGAAAGGCGAAATGTGCTGGAAGACGGGGACTTAAAGGATCACTGTCTACTTAGTTTAGGCTTAAACATTAGGCTTTTCATAACACTAAATGGTTTTACAAAACCTAATGTGAATAGAAATGTTTTTCTTGTTCCTTTTCTGAATCAAATTTCAATAGAAGTCCCCTCAACCCCCCAGCAGAACCCTGTGCAGGGCTGTGAAGTCACAGACAGCAGCCCTGTGCTCATCACTGAGAACAAGGACAGGAAAATGAAATGGTTTTTGGACAAACCAGGGAGTTAAGTGCTCAAATCTGAGAGACTCCTGGAAATTTTAGCCTGAAAGTGCCAACAGCCAGCGTGGCTGGCTGAGCTCTGAGCGATCTGGGATAGGGGAAGGTGTCCCTGCCCCTGGCAGGGGGTGCAATGGGGTGAGGCTGGAATGGGATGAGGTTTAAGGTCCCTCCCAACCCAATCCAGTCTGTGATCCCGTGAAAGCCAGTTCTGAGCGATCACGAGGAGTTTTGCCACCCCCTCGATGCCTCTTCACCCCCTTCCATCTCGCCCCTGATTCACAGCTCTCTGCTCCAGCTTGTGAGGCCCAGCCTTTGCTCCTCGGGCTCTTCATGGGGGTTTGGGGGCTGCAGTCACGTCCTGGCCTCTTCAGAGGCACCAGGGGAGAGGGGAGACACAATTCCAGGGGTTGGTTTCCTTGCTGCCTGGGCACCACCACCAAACAGATGTGCTGAGGATCACCTGGGGCCACCAGACCTCTCCTGCAGGTGCTTGTCCTGCACAGGAGGGGGGAGCTGAGACCTCCCAGGCTCGGATTTAACCCCAGATTTTCTCCACATCTGCTCCCTTTGTTCGTCACAAGCAGTAAGGAGGGCCAGAGCTGTTTGCTGAGTGCCCAGGGCCCTGCAGGGCCAGCCCTGGCAGCTCTCAGCCCTCTTCTTGCTCAGACTGAGCATTTGATGGCTTGGCAGTGCCTCGGAGTACTCCAAGGAAGGCATCATATTTATTTTAGTGCAGGTCTGTAGCAGTGCTATCACACCAGAAAAAATTTCAGAAAGCATCGTTTGTCTTTGGGGTTTTTTTTTCTACTGCCTGGGAAAGTGTATATGGTAATTTGGGTAGTTGTGTCCCAGAGGGTTACCCAAGTGCTGCACACCAAGTGGTCTTGCTATTTTTGTTGTTAAATTCATCTTCGTTTCTTATCCTAAATATTCCCTTTTTCTGCTCACAAGGTTAAAAATACCTGGAGCTGTGAGTCTGGCCTATTTACTACAGAATTCATGAGTCATGCACTACGCTGGAGTCTGAAATATCACAGGGTATTATTCACGGAGAGCTCAGCAAAAGAATGGCAAAATCTTGAGATCCCAAATCCGAATGCTTTGGGGAGCTGCTCCTCCAGCTCTCCCCTCCGGGAAGGAATGCAGGAGGAGCAAAGTGCAGAAGGAACTGCCACGAGGCTCTGATGGGTTTAACCAGCTTTATCTTCTCCCAGCTGGAGAGGAGCCTTCCCAAGGGAACGGAGTGTGGTGCTGTTGGGATCGGATCCAGCTCAGCTCGTCCTGGCTCTGCAGTGACGTGAATTGATGGTTCCTGCAGAGCCCAGGCCCTCCCGCTGCCTCTGCCCAGCCCTGGGGGCACAAACCACTGAGGGAACTGTCCGAGATCCTCAGGGCCTCTGGGGGTTGGGATGGGATGGGAT